>JANBXA010000114.1:13852500-14112500 GCA_030556225.1 Cricetiscus sungorus
GTGTGAAAATGCACATGCACATGCATGTATGTGGCTGTGGAGGCCCAAAGTCAACTTCCTGTGTCCTTCTTCAGATACCATCTGCTTTACTGCTTAGACCAAGTCTGTCACTGAAAGTTGAAGTTTACCAGTTAGACTAGATAAGGCTCTCCCTGTCCCAACTCCACAGAAGGCATGGACTGTAAGTGCACGCCACTATACCAGGCATTTATTTGGGCATTGCAGCCTGGACTCCAGGTCTCATGCTTGCATGGAAAACATTTACTGACTGAGGTATCACTCCAGTCCTTCAACTAGTTCTAATCCACTGTGAACTTGGAGTGCATCACCCTCAAACACTCATGAGAACAAGAAGTGTAGATGGTTTGAGTAATATTTTAAGTACTAGATTCCACTCAAAGAAAAAACAAGCACAAATCCATTAAAACCTTGTCTGAAACCTGAATCCTTTTCGTCTTCTAAAGGCACTGTCACTTTCTTTGGGAAGATAACCTGTTTAATGAAACAAGTATGATTTGAGTTCTGTTAATTAGATAATTAACATTTTTGATGATCTAACTCTGATCATCAAGTGGGATGTGTGTAGCTTACCCACTGTCTAGTGTACTCCATCCCCTTCCCAGAAACCCAGCCCCACAGGGGAGCCCATAGGCTACCATCACGGGCCCTGATAATGGGAGCAGTGGACCCTGGGAAATACTTCCAAATGTGAAAGTGAGGCACTGTGGAATGAGGGGAGTGACTGCATGGAGATGGGAAGCCACAGCAAGCAGCATGGTGGGAAAGAGACCCAGGGACTGAGGGACTGTCCCAGCAAAACAGCAACCCCACCCCCACCCCCGGCAAACTAGGCCATGCTCTCTAGAAAGCAAATGCTCCTAAGAATTGAGTATTTCCCTGTGGCATGCTCTCCAGAGATAATGTACACACTCTTCACTCTTTTACTCCCAACCCTCTACCCCACCCTCCCTGCTCAAAAAAGCAAGGTCTTTCCGGGTAGGTCAGACAGGCCTCAAACTAGAGATTCTGTTGCTTCTGTCTCCTGAGTGCTGGCACAACAGATGTGTGCCAGTGTGCCCACCAAAACTATGATCCTAAAGAGTTCTGGAGAGAATGGTAGTAATAGAAGAATCACTATGAGATATTATTTAAATAGGCAAACAAATATATAGATTGATGATAGGTGGATAATATGAGAGGGGGGGGGAGAGAGGGGGGGAAAGAAAGGCGGAAGTGTGTGTATGTTGTAAGGGGGCAGGTTATAAGAAATTCATCCATACAGTTAAGAGGCCAAGCAATTCCAAAAATCTATGATTGGCAAGCCAGAGCCTGGGGGAGAGCTACTGACAGGCTCAAGACTTTAGGAAGACCAGTGTTTCTGTTGAAGGTGGGAAAACACCAGTGTCAGATGGGAGAAATCAGGCTTTCAGTAGGTTGGATATGGCCCATGTGTGTTGGGAGCAGTCTGCTTTACTCAGTTTACCTATTCAAATATTATTATCCATAAGTACTCTCAGAGACTCCCAGAAAAGCATTTTACCAGATCCCTGGGCACCCTTAGGCCCAGTCAGTTCAACTCATACAATTAACCACCATAACCTCCACAGTCTTTTGAGCATGTAATGATATTCTGACAAGCTTAGCACTAAACACTCAGTCTTCTGGAGAGTGATAAAAAGCACCTGCTAAAACATGGAAATCCTGGGCAGTATCCCAAGACCATAGAGATATACGCAAAATAGCCCTTATCTGATATCTTGAGTTGGCAGATTTTCCCATTTTTTTCAGATTTTGGAGTGTGTGTGTGTGTGTGTGTGTGTGTGTGTGTGTGTGTGTGTGTGTATGTGTGTGTGTGTGTGAAAGAGAGATGGCCTAAATGTAAACAAGACAGTTAGATTTTATTTACCTATATATCCATAATCAGAAGACGGCTTCCTATGCTATTTTTAGTGTGCTTGCATTATTTTCATTGTAGAAAGATGTGTCCTTGTGGCATCGTAGTAGTGCTTAAAATGTCTTGAATTTAAAAGAGATTTGGCTTTACAGCATCCAGATTAGGGATCCCCATCCTGAAGTGTCAAGGTCAGCAGGAACACTATCTTTATAGTAGCAAACTTACCATCCTGACTCAGAATAGGTCCATCTGCTCAGGCAGGTGAGTGCACGTGTCAGTCAGCCTAAGCTTAACCCCAGACAGGCCTGGAAGCAGCTATAGAATCAGCACCTAGCCTAACCAGGCTCTGCCCCTTTCCAAGCTCACTTATAATATTCAAGTATTAAGAATAATACCTAAATCTTGGTAGTCAAAACATTAAATTAGTTCATGCATACCAGTAGATATGTGTCTAGGGAGAAGGGACATGGAATATACTTTAAAAAATGACAGTGTTTATAACTGCACACTTTTTTTATTTTAATTGCAAAATGCTATTTCAGCCTTGGCTCAAAATCACTTCACTTTGGTACATTTTGAGGGAAAGTGTTCACCCAGAACAGTAACATGAACATATTCAATCAGCCTACACTTTGGATAGACTAAAACCAAAACTTCAAAGCTGGCTTGAGGATGATGCCAGATTTAGAAAATGAGTTTGAGAAGATGAAATAGAAAGTAACACATTCTAGAATATGCATGGACCGCGGATCGTCTGATTCACTTCACTACTTCTGTTTCATTTAGTTTGTCATAGGGAAAAATAACTGTCCATATTTTAAGTGGGTCTTTGGCGTCTTCACATTGAAAACATTTGCAAACAAACCAGTGCACCCCACAGCAGGCCACACTGGAGAATTCCCTGCAAAATTCTTTGTCAGGATTTGGGCTCCTGGATATGTTGGGTGATTGGTGCTTAGGGAAACTCACCTGACTGATGGAATGTCACTCTTTGAGAAGTCACTAGGACTCAAGGCCCCTGAGGCAGTGACAAGCAGCTGAGTCACAGAGCTCTCTCGTCTACCTGTGCTAATCTCTGGTTTGCACAAAGACATGCCATTCAGTAACGGATCTTGTGATTGCTGAGATAGATACTGTGCACGACATAAAATGGGTTTGTAGGATGATACATGAAGAAACCCCTTCAGTATTTCAGGTTAATCTAATGAGTGCTCCAGCTTCACTAGGGGTGGTAGGACATTTTACCACCACAGTTCACTATTGATGACTGTAGTAGAGGCTCTGATACATCTGTGGGGGTTGTATAACCTTTTTCCAGAGCTTGTAACTCAAAGGTAATGGAAGAGAATGTCTCTGACTCATGGCTCTCTGTTTGCCTGTACCAGTTTGGAGGTATGTCAGAATGTCCATATTACCATTATCTTGTACTTCTATCTTTTGATTGTTCAGTTTTGAAAAGTAGATCCTCACATTTCCAAGTTCCTGTGTCTGGAAAGCCTACCACTGGCACATATCCATTTGATGACTACCTTAGGAAAAAAAATCTTCCTTTAATGAAAGAGGAATTCTTTCCCCATTTACCAAGTGACTCAAGATAAAGGCAGGTTGAATGCAATGGTTCAAACCCAGCATGGCCGCATTTACTGTGCTACTGTCAATGCTATGGCTTGTTTGGTAGTTTTGCAATGGGGCTGCCCTGTACATACTCTCCTTCTCTCTTGTTCCTAACTTGCAAATATATAAGTCAATTTGTATGCATTGGCCTGTTTATATTCATTCTATGTACTTGAAAAATTTCAGGGAAAGAAATTTGATCATGGTACCTGTGCGTTATTATTGGTTTTCTTTGTTATTCTTAAATTCCATTCTTAGCCACGGTTACGGTGGCACATGCTATCTTCGAATGTTACTATAAATTTAAAATGCTTTTCTAATCAAAGGGCTGTTAGAGTGAAGCCAGTTTTAGTCCATTATGAAACCCCGCACTTTTTCTTTTCTGAGAGCTAAACTCAGAATGCACGGGGCTCTGCTTCCTTGTATTTCCCATTATTTCTTTCCTTTCAGAAAGCATGCCATTCATTTAATACTTCATTACAGCCCAACTGCAGTATGTATACATGGCGTGCAAAATGAGCCATTTTGTTTTAAAACAGATTGCAGATGAAAGGAAGCCATTCATTTCTTGCTTGCTTGCTGTAATTACTAGAGCACTAATTACTCCAAATCACTGACACGCAAGGTCAGGAAAGATGACAACAGAAACATCAAAGGAAAGATGTGGCTCACTTGCTATCACAGATTTTTCATATTCTCAGCCGTGCTATTTTTTATGGCTACTGTTTTTCCAGTTTGGTGGTGGGAGGTGGGGGAGAAACACACACACACACACACACACACAGAGTCAAGATTTCTCAATGTTTACTATTATCTCATTCGCAGTTTGACGGTGAGAACATGTATATGAGCATGACAGAGCCGAGCCAGGACTATGTGCCAGCCAGCCAGGTGGGTTAATTAATCTTCTCTGCCTTGTTTCAAATTGTAATTAAACAAATTCAAAGAGTTGCATTGCAAATGAGTAGCACTATCAGTAACTGCTGCAATCAGGAATAATCATAATTTATAAACAAAGCATTTAAGCCTTGTTTCCAGTTAATGAGATGGAGCTGATAAAACACCAGCTTTGGCATTTGTTGAGGGATGCTACCTTGCTTCCCCTCCAGAATGGCAAGCAGCTGTTTTGCCAGCATGAGCTTCCCTAAACAGTTGTGTTACCTTTAGGAAATAAATTCTTTACAGGTGCAAGTTATTTGTGTTTCTGACTGGGGGTGAGTTGATCATTGTAAGCTACACATGCCACCAATAGCTTCAATTATCAACTGTTTGGAGCCATTTCCAAACCTCCATTCTCTTCATCACTGAGAGATCATGGCTGGTGAGTCCCAGACGGCTGCTTTTAGGACATTTTGGGGGGACAGGGGAGAGAGTGGCTTTTAGGTCTCTGACCACAAACATGATTGAAATCTTTCAAGGGCACCTTTGTGTCCTTTTCCCTGGGAAAGGTTGACAAGGTATTTAATCATGAGAAGCAACAACAAAAGTGGAGGGAGAATGTAAATGGTTATTTTTATAAAAGTAAATGCTGGGCTATTTATTTTTAGATACTTAAAACCGGGCCCTCTAATCCAGAGAGAGCAGTTAAAGCAAAATTATAACTGCCCCAGGGTTCCAGGATAACATAGAGTATCAGAATGCTATAAGCAAAAATAAATAAGTGAATAAATGAGGGTAGGGAGAGTTCACAGGAGCATTTCGTGGACATGAGCCTATTTTTTCTTTAATAGTAAAAATCACATTTGCCTGGGATTTCACATACCAGCCACGGAACACATAAACTCCCAGGTAGTAGTTTTCAATGCCTATTTATCTGCCAGTGTTCATTTGATCACTGAGAGGAGAGGGGTTACAAAGGGACTACGATGTACAAAAATATTTCTTTCATGGTGGTTGTCAGAAAATGTAATGTAATGCATATAATAGGAATGTTCTCTTTGAGCCAATGTCTCCTGCTTAACTAAAAACAGGCAGGCACACCTCTCCAGGAGCTCAGCATTTATTTAACAGTCATTATGACCAGTGCCTTGTCTAATAGATATTCTGGACACTGTGCTATATGGTCCAGCTATAAAGGTCATCGTGAAGTTGTGAGACCTGGATTCTGCTGGCTTCCAGTCTATTGAGAAGATCGGTGTAAAAACAACTCTGACAGGCACGCTTTGCATGTGGAATTCTTCCTTTGCTGAATTCATTCTGCTAAGTACCCTCCAGGACCCATAGGTAGTTCTGAATAGGACTGTTTGATTAAAAAATGAAAAATGTTACTATTAATTTGCTTCTAACCATCAATCCCCAAACTGTACTGACAAGTTTAGTATTACTATTAGATTAAAGCAAGCCAGTACCATCTCTTTGGGCCTTTAGGGTTTTGAAGTGTGAAGGCTAATTGAATTTGTTTGAAACAGTAGAAACACAAACTCAATAAATGATTACTGTTATAAAGCAGCTGCTCGCTCGCAGAGAACCATTATGCCCGTCTTAAGGAGTTTGGGATAAAGGATGGCAACTTCAGAATATATGCATCTTTGCAATTCAGCTCCTTAGATTTCTAAATTCAACTACAGTGTGGAATATCAATCCCTTACTAAAACCAAACAACCAGCCCTGTTTTTCTTAATATTTTGGTCAGGAGTCCTTAGACTATTTCCAATACAGTGACTGTTTATAATGAAAGAAGAAAGAGATCTAGATAATTTTGTGCTCTCTACAGATACGCCAGCTTTGTGAGCCAGGAACAAGGTATTTTTTAAATAATGCAAGATGAATGAAAAGGCTTTTTTTTTTTTTTTGAATGAGTTGTTTTAAAAATTAGGCCAATGAAAGGTAATACAAATAAACTTCAACAAATTAATGGTTTTTTATCTGTTTTTTTGTTTTTCATTGTTTTTGTTTTGTTTTTGTTTTTGGAATTGTAATCAAGGTATCTTTTAGTGAGATCTTAGTCACCCTGTAGGAAAGAAAAGAGTTTTGTTCCGTTTCCTACCTAACATCAAACAGCTGCATAGTTTAGTAATCTGGGACAGCTTGCCTCATCCCATCACTCCACACTGTAATTCCTGTTTAGTTTCCAGCTCTGTGCCTGCTGTGGGACTTACAGACTACGTTGCTAAGTAGCAACATATGGAACAACGTTTTTGCTGTGATGCTTCTGCAAGCATATAGCATAATCCTGAACTTGAGATGATTTTTATAGAAAGCCTATGCTGGAGCTGCTCCAGAAACGAAAGTACCCTGTAAAAATTAATGGTATTCTTTTAGACAGTCTCAAAGGGCCCCTCACCCTATCCACTGAGTGCATTCTCTGCCTCTTAAGCTGGTGTATACAGACCCTTAAAAAATTTTTGCATATGGCTTGGTAATTGATAGGCAGGTTTTAAATTGAATACACCAGGATAATAAGACTGAAAAGTATGTAATAAAAGCCCATAACATTTCCACTGCACCATGTTCAGGAAACTATTTTCTACTCTAACAGGTGTAACTGTTCTAGGCACTCAGGACTAGGAGTTAAACACCGTTTAACTTATTTTCACCCTGAACATAATCATCTTCCTCCATGCAGTGCAATATTTTTTTGTGTGTGTATTTCCAAACCCTGTCTGAAGGGACCATGTTGCTGGATAGTTCATGACCTTGCAAGATTGGGCTTGTCCAATTGGAGAGTAGGTATGATGAGACTATAGGGGAGCCAGATGGGAAAGCACAGAAGTCCCCTAAGAGATCTCAGCCTTCTTGTCATGCTTGAGTGAGACAGCAAAATTAGACTAAGATACAAAGGAGCAGACATAGAGAAAGAACAGGTCAAGAGATCCAACTTGAAGACTTGTTAACATACTCAAGATCTTCCCAAGTGAGTAGATGATATTCTTGCCACACACATAGATAAGGGATCCTCCGTGATGCCACATTTGTCTGCTTCACAGCTGTAACCATTTTTTTAAGGTCTATGTGCCCCACATTGTGATGCATATCTTGAATAGATACAACGGAATTTATTTTAAATTTATCTAGAGTGCTATGCCAGAAAGCATGGCATGGTGGTAAGGAACTGGGCTTCCTGCCTGAGCTGGATTTCCAGCAGAACCTTCTCAGGATTCTCAGAACCACCTTCTGTGGAGTCCTCCTTATTGCTCATCACATTAAGCTCTTCTCTCCTGATCCCAGAAGCAGTGCAGTACCTTCTACAGCTTCTTGGATATGTCTAAAGATGTCAGAGACCCTCTGAATTAAGTGCATCACAGGGCTGGGCATCATCTTGTTTTCTTCCACAGTGTTCGCTCTGGCCCCTGAGATAGTCTATCCTTGGATATGTGTCGGTGCTTCCCATTCTTTCTTCTTCTGCAAGAATTTCAGGAATTCTCCTTTTCATATTACATCTCCATTCTCTGCTCCCTGCTGTCTACTCCTGGGGACAGCTACTGGTCCCCAGTTCTGCTCCTTACAGTGACAGGTCTGTGTGAAAAGATGGGGAAGTTGGGTCGTCTTTATGCAAGAAATAGCTTCTTGCTGGGGGATTTTCAAAGGTTTTTCTGATACTGAGTAATGGAGATGTTTAGGTTTCATTAGTGAAACTTCATTCCTGACCTCAACCTTCAGAGCTCTACACAGTTTTTGTTCTGTGTGATTGTGTGCTCCCTCCCTACCCACCCTGATTCCAGCATCCTTCTTTTTACTCTTTCTTCTTCCTTTCCATCTGCCTTCCTCCCCAGGGAGTTATCCTTTGCTTGAATGACTTGCTTGAACTTACTCAGCACCTCAAACTACACCCTAAATGGTGAGCACCCAGATCTAAGGTCTACAGTCTTCTCATCTTCTGATCCATTTCTCTCCACCTCCTTCCACCTTCTGTCTGCACTGGAATTCTGCCTCTTATCTGCTTTCCAAGTCTCAAGGTCTCAAACAAGTAGTAAAAAGTGTACTTTAGATGACTGCCCCTAGAGGTTCAAATGACAATTCCATGCTGTCTGCACAAGGTACTATCTGAAAGGGAAATAGGTCCAATTGGGAGATCCTTGGGTCCCAGGGGACACACCTTTAATGCGATTGTGAGACTGCAAACCCCTTCTCTCCAATTGCCATCCCTCAGGTCCACCAGCAGCCTAAAGCAACAAAAGACACTTTTCCCTTAGTAAGTCAGTAAGTAGCCTTGGCTACTTCTTTATTCAGGAGGCTAACCAACATGATACATTACAGAAGTACTGTTCCCCTGCAGTCATAGGAAGCACCGACTCAAACTACTGTGCTTTTTAAGTACAAATCTATACCATTGGGGAAACTCTCCCCTGTGAGGTTCAGGTTCAGTGTCTGACCCTTCTGGGGATCTGTACCTGGCCGACTCTAGTTCGTAAGGATGCAATGCATGCCCTACAGCTTTCAGATTCTCACATGTCAACCTGTTTTCTACACCTGAAAAAATCGCTGTGCAATCTGGGAGCACAGCTTTGGGTAGGTGCCATCATCACACAGACCACACTTAATTCCAGGTACTTTTTTGCTTAACGTTTGAATCTTTCTCCTCCTTTCAACCACACTGTTATGCTCTGATCACCATCCTTCATGAATTCACTCACCTGCTCACTTCCTCCACCTTCCTGCTTCTCCTCAGTGTTACTGGGAGGTGGAGCTCAAGGTCTTGGCACTGTCTCACACTTGTGCTGTGGAAGATCAAGCTTGCCTCTCCATGGCACAAACCCTCAGAGTCTTGTCCTTGTCATCCTGTAAGGTTATGAATCCTTGAAGGAGTGACTTGTTGCTTTTCTTTCTTTCTGAGTCCCCTGTGCATGCGATAATACTTGAACCATCACAGTTATTCAGCACCACTTGTTGAAAGACAAGAAAATGAAGAAGTGTATTACGTGTGTTTTGACATGTCACATTGATTCTCTGAGATTTCCATTTGCAAAGCTTCTCCACCTTACCTTGTAGAAACGTAGTCCACCTTGCATGACTTGGTTGACTGTAATATCACCACTTGCCTGGGTGATTAACTGGGACACAATTAATCTGAGGTGCCAGTGTCCCAGAGTAATTTCAAGAGCAAAACTTGCAGGGTTAATGTGATAGGAAGCTGCATAATAACGGGAGCCACCATCACAGCAACCCGCTGCTCGTCATAGCTGACAACCCCATGATAGGCAGCAGGGCCACTTGACTTTCCAGGCTCACCTTTGCACCAATATTTTCACAAATCTATTCTTAGAATTATGTTCTAAAATTTGCAAACATACCAATGACTCTATTTTATAATTATATGTTTATATGAGGAAACTCTGTAGATCAGAGTGTAAATGAGTTTTGGCAAAAAAAAAAAAGCCTATAAAGGGAGATACTTTTAAGAGTATTTTTTAAAGTAAACAAAAAAAAACTTACTATCATGAACCATTAAAAAAAGTCCACGATTGTGACATAAATTTGAACGGATGATTAGGCAGATTATTTTTAGATTGGCTCCTTTTGGAAATTTTTCTGGAGTAAAGTTAACTTGACTTTTTGACCAGTGGACCAATAAAATGATGAAGCCATTTGCATCAAGTAATCTGGTTAGCCCAATAGAGTCTGGCATCTTAAGAAGCAGAGACTAGTTCCGCAAACCTGTCTTGAGTATAACATTCGAATGATTACTGCAAGGTCCCCGAGGTATTCATTACAGACAAAATTGCTCCTGTTGCCTTGCATACAAGCTGGGTTTTCAATGGGAAATGAAAGGATGCCTGGAAAAATAGGCCACCTAATTAAGTTAAACTACTCTAGCATTTGGCTTGACATCTTCATTACTCAAAATTTAAAAGATGCCTCACTTGAACACACAAGTTACTATTGTTTATGTTATTTTCTTCCTAAATTGGCTTCTTACATGGAAGTCTGTTTCTCTGCATTATATCTTGAAATAGCTCACATATTTCTTCTACTTCATGAAAATGTCTTAATGGTTTTATGGGTACTGGATACAGGTACCATCGAAATAGTTATCTTTTGAGTTCATGTTCACTGAAGACACATCAGTCTTCCTGTGTGTTTTCTGGATCATTTATGTATCAGCATAGTGAAACTTAAATTTATTATTATTATTATTATTAATTATTATTTTATTATTATTTTTCAAACGGTTGACTCTGTTAATTACAAATGACAATCTATGTCTAAAACACACATTTCTTAAAAATGTAGCTAGACCATAAAATGTAGACTGAAACCCATTTGTCCCAGAGAAATGTTGTGTTTCAACCCTGCCAGCAGAGCTATTTCAGGAACGCTTTAAAACATAAACACATGTGAAGCTCACCATCTCCTGATTGCCAGTTTCTACTCATTGACACTAATGAGGCTGCTGACAGGTTAAATGTTGTGTATCATATACATTTCCAAGCAGTGGGATTTGCGAATATAAGGCTCATTTTTTACTCTCAGGGAATGAATGTTTGTTGCTGGGCATGCTTGAGCATTTCATTATAATTGTCTAATGTCTGTTTTTTCAGGCATTAGGGAAATGTATTTCAGTGATAAAAATTATAAAAACATGTGAATGGAACAGCATTAGTGGGGAAAAAAAAAAAAGAAGGAAAAAGAAAAACAGAGCCTGGAAATGCCAAGCTCCATTTGGAGCTAGGTTTGCTCCGGGAGAGGAAATCTAGAGACTGCTAGCCGTGCAGGCAATGGGAGGAGACCTGTGCAGTAGAGCAGAGCTGACCATCATCACACAGGAGGATTGATCCAGGCTGAAACTAATTCTTTGCCTTGTTCATAATTATGCCTTGAATTACTTTTTCCTTTAACACATAGACGAGTATGACCTTTTGTGATAAAAATGTGTTTATAACACACTATAGTTTTTGAGCACTCATAATAAACTTGTCACCAAAGAATGCCTAAGAACATAGTGGCATTTCAGTTAAGAACAGTAGTGTGTTGAGTCATGATGCCTATGTGTACCAACTGTTTCCAAGCCAATTAAAGTTTGTTCTAAGCAATCACTAAATCCTTAATATGTCAAGTAGGAAAGATTATGCTCATGTTTAGTATAAGAACAATGCTATGGCCTGAGGGATTTTTTTCCGCTCACCCCAGGTCTCTACTTTCTGCTGTCCCCTCACCTGCCACCCCAAACACCTTTCAGAAGTGTCAAGTTTCCCTAAGTAGTTTCAGTTCCTGGGTTTGGAAACAGACCAGCTAGACGTCCCAGAAGCTCAAAACGGTTTCACTTTAATTTTTATTTATTTCTTTATTTGCTATGCTTCATCTGACCTATATTATTTAATAGTTTATATATATAAACTATTTAGTAGAAAACCTAATAGATAGGCATTAGTTGACGGATGTCTTGAAATATGTTCTCTATACTGTCCTTGCTGTCTGTTGGTTCTGGGTTTTGATCCTATCAGTAGGAAAGCCAAATAAATGACTGCCAAGGCCAGCACCAAATTACTCAGATGGGATAGTTCACCAGATATTTGGGGGTCATGGGTTGAGATCAACAATGAACGCTTCTCTGGATACAATGGGAAGGGCATTCTTCAAGAGCTAAACCCACTGTGAGTCCTTATTTGCTGAACTCATAAAGCAGAAAGGTTTTGGATGTCCTGAGGATGAGGGCTAGCAGATGTCCACAGCATTCACCATCTGGGAAGTGGACTCCTCCTCATCGGACTGAAAGGAGCCTTTACTTCTGAAACCAGAAACGTGGGCTTAGCCATTTTCCCAGCTTCCATGACAGCGTAGTGAGTACATAGCTGTTTGTGTTAGCCTCTCCATGAGGAGAGTCACAAGGCTGGACATCTCACTCAGTTGCCATCTTGCTCGCCTGTCTTTTATTTCCTATGCTCTGAGGACAGCACATTCTAGGACATTTAAGTTTCCTGGAAGTTTGAGTTAGTATGCCCCTTCCTCTTGTCAAGAAAGAATTAGATTCATAAAAATGAAAGTGGCTGCCAACTACTGCTTTCTGCAAGTAAAACTGAGGAAAAGCTTTGCCAGCATCTCCTTCGATCCTTACAACCAGTCACGGAGGCTGAGACAGATTGAGTGACGTGGAAAACACCAAAAAGTAAATTTCACATGAGTGCATCAGGCTTGGGAAGGTTGGCCTCTGTCTTTGTTGGATGGGGCTACATTATTTTATTTTAAAATTGTGTCACGTGTTGCCATCTTCAGCCTCAGTCCCTCCCTGCACTAAGAGAGCTGCACAGCGTGACATGTGTGGGATGTTTTGAGACATTCTAGGTTGGACCAAATAAAACCAATAACTATTTGAATTTTTAAGTACAAAATCAGCAAATGAATATTTGTTCACATATGAAAGCCTTATATTTACATAAGATGGCTGTTTGCAACATCTAGAGTGGTTTATCATTGGTGGTGATTTCTTCCTCCTCCTCTTTACTAGATAAGTCATGTCTGTTCCACCTCAGCCATGAACTGTAGACCAGAAGACTGTAGCCTGGAAACTCTGACAAATTTGCTTATTTTGCACATACTTAGGAACAGAAGAAATCCATACATTTTTTTTTTTTAATTTAACAAGTTAACAAAATTCATTAGATTTCAACACATTATTTTAAACAGGAAATTTTCTTAGCATTCTGTGATTCCATTTAAGCATAAACATCAAAATCTAGGATGTCCTCCTAAGGAAATAAATGGATATGATTCATCACAGTGATTCATAACAAAAAAAAAAACTGGGAGCAGTCTAAATATTCGAAAGCAAAACCCTATTAAACAAATACAGAACAATTAAATAATATATATATATATATTTAAACAAGAGTGTTCATTAGAATTTAAAATTATTCATGAAAAGGTTAACACAGTGTTGAAATAAGTGTATCTTACAGGTATGGGATGCTCCTGCTGTACTAGAGCACCCATAGCCTGTACATTCTTTCATTATCTTTATTTCACCATGACAACCTCTTCATGAGTTGACCATCACCATCACTGCTGTATAGACTTGGGATCTGAGGACCAAAGAAATGAAATGGTAGTTCTTGCTAAAAGGTGATCTGAGGTTTGTGCCTGGCATTTCTAACTCCTAAATCAGACCCCTGTGAGAGGACGTTTTTATATTAAAAATGAAAACAAAAGGTCAAAATGAAATGTCAAGTATGCAGTAAAAAGACACACATTTCAAGACTGTTCTCTTTTTTCAAAACTTGATTTACTTGGGTTAGTTATAAAATAAAACAATTTGTAAAACAAGATCGCTGAGTCATAACAAATAAAAAAACTGTTGAAAAAGTATAGGTTACCTAAGACTATACATTTAAAATTGAAATTAAATACTTCATTTAGTCCCGTAAACAGCAAGTGTGGAATGGTGGCCTGTCACTGAAAGTCAGGTGATCCTGGCTGGGGTTCTAAAGCTTTGACCTGCTTTGTTCCCTTATCACCCACATGGATTGTGGGAGCACATTGTTGTCAAGGAACCAATTATTGTTTTTTCTTTTGTTTTCCCTTATTTATGACAACTACATCCCATGCTTGGCTTTTAAATGTTCTCTAACAAGCTAGGAGGACACACTAACATGAAGCAATTCTCTTCCCTGTCCCAAGATCATTACAAATAATGGCATAAGAAGGTCATGTTACCAATGACAGCCATGAGACAGATGTAGGTCTGGGTCAGGCAGCCGTGCCTCATGCACATCTTGGGTAAGGGCTGGCCTCGTGCCTCCCAGAATGCTTGAAGCTCCAGCTTATGAACCCGACCTAGCTCTTCCAGTCCTAGCTCCTGGATTCTCTGGGTATGCTCAGGTTGACCCCATTTTATGGTTTCACACAGGCTTTGCATCCTGGTTTCTCATAAGCAAGCTTTGATCTTATATCCCAGGGCCAGTAGAAGTCTACACTGAGCCCATACTCCACTTTGTTTTAATTGGTGACACTGGTCTTGCTGGTGAAGGCCTTGATTTGAGCCTCATTGCTGCTGCCTGTTCAGGAGTGGGTCCATGTCATGCTCCTCCCTCATCACATTGAACAGAAATGTCTGGTCTGCAGGCCCTATGATCTGTGTAACCTGCTCATAGCAACACTTCAACAGTCCAGCCCTCCATAATTCTCCTTCCATCGCCTTCTGTGATCACCTAGTTTGACATTTCAAGCATATGGCCTTTACAGGGGATTTGGATTTCCTTTTCTGCCTTTCAGTTCACTCATTCCTACAGACTGTTTTCTGACTTTTTTTTTTTTAGCTTAACTTGCTTTTTGCAGAATGTCTTAAGCATCACAATAGGGATTCAGCAAATGTTTCAAAACAGAATGAGCATATTTTTTAAACAATGTTCTAAAAATTAATAAGAAAAAATAAAATAAAAGTTATGCTTTCTGCCAAAAATTTTATTTTGATAACTATTTGTAGAAAAATTCTAGATTGTGTGTTGTTAAATGAAGATGATTTATTTCTATTGTCTAGCATGTGAAGAAAGATAAAAAAAAAATTGTTTTTGGGATCGTTGGCTTGAGTACATCAATGGCACTGTTGGGCAATTCTTGCTGAGTGTTAAGATGATTTATGTAACAGACCAAAGCTTTCCACAGTAATACATTATAGTCTCAAGCTATCAACTCTCGTTCATGCAGACACAAAAGAATCAGAAAAAGATCTAACTCTGAAGGTCTTCTCAAAAGAAATTAGAGATTGAATTGATGTTGTTCAAAGCTTTTGGGGAAAATCACCACTGCAATGCAATGTCTTAACTTCAGAAAGTGTATGGAGAACATTTAGAGATGTTTCTGCTTTGTTTGGTTTTGTATTTTGTTGGGTTTTATTTTATTTTTTTTTCTGCTGAATTTCTCAGCTCACTTTGCTTTCCACTGAGTTATTTGAATCATGCAGTGAGAATGCTCAATAATAGAAGATAAGACATGTTTAAGCACTGCATTTTTCTGTCCTTGACTTCCAGGAATTATGTTACAGATTAAAAATTAAGGCATCCTGTATATGTTTGATGGCAGTAGTATTTATTTATCTTTCAAATAAAATTCTATATGAGAACCATATTTTACAACACTATAACTATAGCCATATTTTTAGTGTTTGCATGACTGCATGAGTCCATCACATAATTTAAAGATGTGTACAAGATGCCATCCTTTGAAATCTTCTGAGTTATGGGACTTGTTGTCACCAAAGATTGAGTGCTATGCATAATGATTGCAATATGTGGTAGGGAGCCACAAAATATAGTGCCCCGGTGACAGAGAATTCGATTTTGAAAAAAAGAAGAAAATATGAAACCTGTAAGGGACTCTTTTTATTTGTTTCTGGTTGGCATGAATTAACTCCCTAGCTGGGCGATAAGAAAACCTGGATTCTGTGCAGTCCAAAATAAAGTCAGCGTAATTAACATTCCACTTGCAGATGCAATGCTGTGGAATGGGAATACAAAATAAAGACCAGGCTGTAGCAAAGGAAATGTGGGCTGCAGAGAGGGAAACAATGTAAACAGGACACACAGGGCATGGAATACATAAAGCAGAGTGGCTCCAGAAGTGAGCAACTATGAAATCCAGCAGTCAGGAGATTGAGACAGTCCAGAACTTAGGCAAGTACTCTCTTTTCCTGTTGCTCTGAAATGGTGGCTGGAGAAGGCTGCCCATGTGGGATGGATGTTGGCTTTAGTCAAATGACTAACAGATCAATGCAAAGCTGATGAGAGTGTTCCCCTGGCTTTTCTCTATCACCATCTCTTTAGTTATAAGCTTAGAATTGAACCCTTTCTTTAGCAATTTGCCAGAAATTTCCCTAGAAAGACCAACTCTCTCACCCTGAATCCAGGACACAACCAGGAGGCTGGCAATATATTGTTCGTGTATATTTGGCATGGTCAGCCTTCAACCTCAGCAGTCACATGCTGTATGGCTGCAAGGGTCCTTCTGGAGCCAAGTTATTGGCCTTTTCTCAGTCAGTCCCAGCATTCCAGTTTTCTTTGCATACTCTCCGCTCTCTGTTAGTTTATTCTTTGATTTAATGCATGCAGTTTAGGAACAGAGGAGATGGCTCAGTTGGTGAAGTGCTTGCCACACACGCATGAGGACTTGAGGTGAATCCCCAGTCCATGGAAATGCCAGGTGCTGTTGCCTATGCCTATCTTCCTAGAGCAGGGGAGATGGATCCAGGAGAATCATGGGAAACCACTGGCTAAACAGCCAGCTCAATAGGAAAGCTCTCAGTTTAGTGAGAAACCTTGTTTCAAAAATTAAGGTAGAGGGGCTGGAGAGGTGGCTCAACACTTAAGAGCACTGGCTGCTGTCACAGAGGACCCAGGATCAATTCCTAACACCTACATGGCAACTAATAATCATCTGCAAGTCTGGTTCCAAGGTATCTGATGCCCTCTTCTGGCCTCCTCTGGCAATGCTGTCACATGATGCACAGACATATGTGCAGGTAAAACATCCATACACATAAACTAAAAATAACAATTCTCTTTTTAAGGTGGAGGATTGAAGAAGACACCCAATGCACATGCACACAGGCACTACACACACACACACACACACACACACACACACACACACACACACAGG
This sequence comes from Cricetiscus sungorus, assembly GCA_030556225.1. Lineage (NCBI taxonomy): Eukaryota > Metazoa > Chordata > Mammalia > Rodentia > Cricetidae > Cricetiscus > Cricetiscus sungorus. The sequence goes on from JANBXA010000114.1 coordinate 13,869,536, forward strand.
GCAAAAAAGGCATTCAGTCTAATTCCATTAGACTAAGTGTGAAACTTGATTTTGTTTGTTTGCTTAAATATTTGTTTAAATACATTATGTATAAATGAAGCATACTTTTCTCTATTACCAGGTATTACCAATGGCAAATAGATGGAAATGCCTATACAATACAGTCCACAACAGACTGTCTTGAAGTGTTTGCTATTAGACATGACCCAGTCTGAGTAAGGCATTTATAAATCTACTTAAGGACAGCCCCCTTTTCAGGCACGTTTTATAGTGGAGAACATAGATTATTGGACTTTTCAATGTATATTCAAATGCTCTTAAAAACGCTATGAATTGAGTTTTAAAATAAGCTCAAAAGGAATAGAAAACTTGCTTTAGAAACCAAACTCCTAAGTGCTCCAAGGACCCTAGATGCAGACTTATGTTTTGAACTCCATAGATGCCAGTCTTTCCAACATGCTGTGACCACTCTTGTTGGGTACTGAGGAAATCACTGCCACATGCAACACACCCACTTTTCATCAGAGTTCTAGGTGGCACATTCCAAGTAAAACGCACAAATACCACCTTTTCGGGTTTTTAAGAAAATGAGTTGCAATAGCCATGGGTTCTGTTACTCACAGCTACAAACATGCTCTCTTGAGGAAGATAACATTTTAAAATTGCCATTTTAATGTTTCAAACAATCCCCTTGCAGCTTGGGTAGTTTATCCGGCTTTCAGAATTGACTGTGCCTTGTCCCACTTCTCACACACATTGGTGCTTGGGTTCTGCAGGACACAGTGAGTGAGGCCCTGCACTGGAACTTCCATGAGAACTCTTTGTGTCTAAACACATTGAAGAGGCTGAAATCAGAGGTGTTTGCATCACTGGATCATCGTAGATGTGTTTACATTAATTGCAGTAGTTTAGATTAGCTTATTTGCATTCCTGTTTTCAACTTACCTTTCAGTAAGTTGAATTTCATCAGTACAATGTAAAGTATAGAAATGCTCTTTACCCCCTGTCCCTGAATACTTTCTTCTATTTATAGAGATGATCACCAGTGACTTCCACATTTGCTAGGAACAAGGGAGTCAAGTGGTTTAGACTGTAGTCTCTGATATGAGACTATAGATGGTGACTAAGAAATCAGTACCACTTTAAGACTCCATGCCTAACCTTCTCTTCATTCTGTACCAGGCTCCAGCCTTAGAGAGCCTCCTAGAGCATGGGATGAACTCTTGGGTAACTTCTATTTCAAGCTAAAAGGAAAACATGGTACTGTTGCCTTAAAGGAATATGGAGACCTCAGAGAAGGATCACATGATCATTGTTCCTGAAAGGGTTTCCAAATGGCTGATTGCTTAAAATTCAGGCCACTCTGGGAGAAGAAAAATACATGGGAAGCAGAAAGGAACCATATGAGGGGGCAAGTATTACATCCGGTCCTGTGTCAGCAGGATAGCCTTACCTTAGACTTCTCAGGCTAGTCCTTCTGGAATGTTCTCTTGCTATCATCAGAGTCCTTACTTCTTTAAGCAGACAATTCCTAAGGATGGGGCATCATACTTGCCATGACCTCAGACTCCCTAGCTATCACCCCAGATGCCCGCAAGAGACTTAGGGAGTTAGGTTCCAACAGCTTTGAGTGCCAGAGATTATAAACTCTGCATTATGGATCATTTGTGTAATTGTGGAATGGTAAGGAAGCCAAGCCAGGTCACAGAACACTCAGACACAGGACAGTGCACTCACAGGACAATGCAGACAGACCCTTCTATCCAGCCCTCCTTGGTCTGTTGCACCCAGCGCTCTTCTCATAGGACACTTTGGCTGTTTGACAACAGTGTGTGATGACTATTGCCCTCTGTGCTGTGAACTTGCCAGGGAAGTCTTAGGAATAAAAGATAATTATTTAAGCCTGTGAAGTAATTGCAATATATTCACAAGCCTCGTGCTTTTAATGACCCAGTTTAGCATTCATTTATTCATTCACTAATGCATGCATTTAGTGGTCCTTCTTTTTATTCATTCAACAAATATTTAATGATGAGTCTAACATATACTTTCATGGGGAGTGAGAATAAATATTGAATCACGCCCTGTTGGTGCTGTATCCCCCAAAACTGCAAACTGGATGTAATATAAACCTCACTTAGTAAACACATCACAAATAAGATCTGGAATAGGAGTATACCTGCCATGTCGTAGAAGCCAGTGTTGGAGATTAATTCATTTCCACATTTAAAAAAAATTAGTCTGCCACTGCATTTTTTAAAAGTTCTGGCACATTTTCACATTTAAACAATTACAATGGTACTTTTATAGGGCATCAATTACTCTCTAATAGGCTCATGGCAGATAACCACATCATGGATTCTAATGTAATGGACAGAGCTGCTAAGTAACCTTATGTTGTTAAAATTCTTGACCCACATGACTATGCATTACCAGTTAAGTTGTAGAGTCTGTGGTTTTGGCATATAATTGTACAGATTAAATAACCTTAATGTGTAATTACATGAAAATAAGCCATGTAGCTAAGCTAAATTGCAGTGCAATTGTTATCACCAAGTGTAAGTCGATACCAATTAAACCTTCCTTTAAAACTCCACAAATTAAGATTTAACTACCGAAGAAACTCTAGAATGTAAAGGCACGGTACACCCTGGGTGAAATATCCCCAACTATTTTCAGATGGTTAATGACACTCCTGAAATTAAAACCAGCTTTCTCCTTTACCTCTGTTTTAGTTATGCCTTATTGAGGAAAGTTTTAAACGGGAATCGATTAACGTCTTAAACACTGTGTACCAAAAACTCACGTTCTACAGTGCTGACAGAGAGACAGATTGTGAATTCTTGTACTTATGTCAAGTAAATATTTAATCTTAGGGAATAGGATTTAGAACAAGGAGAAACATGCTATTGATGGTCATATTTCTTAAACTATGAAATTTTGTGTAGCAAAGGTATTTTGTGACACTCAGCCTGATATAATGGTAATGATCAGCCATGGAGCTCAGGTACACTAGACTCTCATCTGCAAAGGCCTGCGTTGGATCACAACAGAGAGAGGAGGGCAGGAAGGGATAAAAATGGCTTCTCTCCTTTTCTATTCATCCCACACCCATAGATTAAGTCAATCACTAAGGAAATTCTGGACTCCAGTTTCCTTACCAGGAAAAGGAGGAATAATAATCACACAGAGAAAGACTTGCATAAAGACAAGATAGTGAAAAAGGCCTTTGCCATACTTCATATGAAATAGTCCTGGCTAAGCATACATTCTTTTCCCTTCTTCATGGGGCCTTTCTGTGTCTTATATTAAGTACCTCCTTTGAGGAACTGTGAGCTGGGGTCTGTGTGTTCAGGGTAATCAAACTCATAATGTTGACACAGAGAACTAACATGTTTTTCAGACAAAAATTGCACTACTAATGAAACACTTTAGTAATGGGTCACTAAACTTTAGAGCTGGCAACTCTTTTTTTTTTTTTAAGCAGAATGCTGTATATTTATATGTGAAGAGAATGCAAGTCTTCCTTTCATAGACTTCAGATGGTACCTACAAGTTCTTCTCCATGGCCACCGCCAGACTCCAGATGTTCCAAGTAGCTCTCCATTTAATTGTGCCTTCTGATGGCACCTAAACAAATACATCAGAACTTGTCCAACATTTAGCAAGTGCAAGTTGAAGATATCTTTCTGTTAGACAAATAGACACCATCTGGAAAAAATAACCCCAGGCATTTGGACAGGGAGGAGAAAGCTTATTGGCTGAACACCAGTGAACACAGAACACTACTTTCTTTGGATCCTCCACTTTGCCTGCTCATTTCAAATCTTACACACTGTAGCAGGCCCTGTACAGTTAGACAGGAGAATCTTTGTTACCCAGGCACGCAAATATTGCAGGCCACTGGAATTTGAAAGATTGACTTGTAAGGATTATCTGGGCCAAAATGTTTCTCTTCATATTATGACACCTGTTGAGCAAAATAAGTTCTTCCTGACCCTGTATATTGATGTTAATTGCTAACAGTGTTTATTCAGCTCTTTCTACCATTTTCAACTGTTGCCACATTCTCATCTTAAACAGGCTGTGTTCATACACTCTTGCTTTTCCTCTTCGATCTCTTCCTGTTTTCAAGCTACTTTATAAAAGAACAGACTCTGATGTGCTCCTGACCTTACTGGTTCACTTTTATTTCACAGTTAGTATTATTATTATATAATATTGATATTGTTTGTGTTCACCATGGAAGGGACTGAGTTTAAATGGTTGAAATATCATTAGCCTTTAAGGATAAATAAAATAAATGTGCACAGAATTTGTGAGAGCAATCTTCACTTTTATTTTGATGGTAAAATTACCATCTAATGGCATTTTAAAACTCTACCAAACTTTCAGTGAACACACCCTTAGGTGCAGGCTTAACTTACTTTTTAACTAATAACATTTTTTTTTAATTATAAGCAGTTAGGTTTTCAAACTGGAAAGCAACTGCCCCAGACTTCTGGAATTCATTTTTACTACATCTCATAATCTTAGCAGTAGGGAGTCTAATGAAACATGTTTGGTCAAACAATTTTATAAGTTGCCTTCTTTCTCCAAGAATTCTCATGAAAAAGTGTATTCAGCTAGATTAATAGTCTAGAAAATTTTAATGGAATCATTGAAATCTGTTTGAGTTCACCTTCCTAGGAGAATAAAGCTACATACCAGATGCAGGTTTTAGACCAAAGGAGAATGTCTCACAGGCAGGGAATGTCTCACTGGTGAGGGATGCCTCACAGGCATCTCTTTTCATATATGAGAGAGACAAAGCACCAGGGTGATCCCAATGTTTGAATATCTTAGCAAAATCCATAATGCTTCTGGTAGGTACATTTGTAAGGCGACTGTGCTCCTGTGCTTGACAATAGTGAACAAGTGAATGCTAATTACCATCTGTGTCACTCCTATCTTTTCAGTCCTACCCTGGCCCAAGTCTGGAAAGTGAAGACTTTAACATTCCACCCATCACACCTCCTTCTCTCCCTGACCACTCTCTGGTGCACCTGAATGAGGTGGAATCTGGGTACCACTCTCTGTGTCACCCTATGAACCACAATGGCCTGCTCCCGTTCCATCCACAAAACATGGACCTGCCAGAGATCACCGTGTCCAACATGCTGAGCCAGGATGGCACACTCCTCTCCAATTCCATCTCTGTGGTAAGAATGAGCTTGTCTAATTGCGCTTGGCTTGAAACTCACAGGAAATGAAGGGACAGTTCCATGCAAGGATCTTTAAATTGTGTTGATGGCCTTCTAAAACCTTCTAAAACTTTAGCTACATCAGTGATCTCTGTAGATTTTGTAAATTTCTAAAGTCACTTTTTATTTTACATTTAAAGCAGTGAATTACTTGTGTAATCACTCATATTTGTCAAAGTACTAAATACTGTTGATGATGCTGTTAGGAAAATGGCTTGCCAGCTTTCAGATAAAAGGTCACTATAAATGGTATTGCTTCTGGGCTTCTGTCGAGTTCCTAGCAACAAGTAAGATCCTGCATCCTCTGAGCAGTGCCTGATGTCAGCCTCAATTGTGTTATTTGCTTTCTGAAATTCTACACATTTACTTTGGAGAGGAGCAAGGAAACGGTTGTTTCATTTCTGTTTTTGAAGTAGAATTCAGTTGATTGAAATTATCTCTATTGCGATGTCTCAGTCAGTGGAATATTCTGTTACTTTGAAGTATCTACTGATGAAAATCTAAAAAATTAGCAAGATCCCACCCAGGTCCTCCTGACAAAGTCAGGGAATATCTATTTTAATAAGCATTGGCTTATCAAAAAAAATATTCATTCTGGTTTTTATGCCATCTACAAGCATACTTCTGGTCTACACTCCAAGAAGTAGGAACATATTCATACTCCTTGGCTTTCGTTGCTTGACCACTTAACAGCCCAACCATTGTCACTCTCCTGTCACTAAACTGCACTACCACAGTCTCACACGGAACAAACAGATAAACTTGTTTCGGGAAGCATATTCCATAGCGCCATTCCCCTTGATGTGTGCGTAAATGTTGTGTGGCTCCATGGGAGTTTTTCTGGGGAAGATGAGTATAAGAAGATTGGGAAGGCTTAACGCATAATCAAAAGAAACCCCACCATGGCATTTCTGGGAGGCAAAGCTAACACCACACAGCACAGAGAATCAAATTTAGCCTCTGTCTGTGTGGCCAAGAGGGGAAAACTCATTTGTAGTATTGTCAGAACTCTGAAGCAGTACCATCACCAGACTGTCTAGATTATATTCCTCCTAAAAATTGAAGTTGAATACTTAAAAATGCATGCAAATATGTGAATCTGTAAAAACAGTGTGCCAATATCATCGAGCTAAAAATTTTATGTATGTATTTATTCTGGATAACACATGTGTTCCTGCATAAGTGTCTGTATCATGTGTGTGAAATGCCTGAGGAGGCCAGAAGAGGGCATCAGATCCCCTGTGCCTGGAGTTACAAGAGCATGTTGATTGATTTACTGATTTTTATTTTATAATCTTGACGTAGTCCACATATACCTGGTGGTCACTATCTTATTCGGAATAGATCCAGTGAGTGATCGCATGAGAATTTGGAAGGGCTTTACTGGGATAGCAGTGAGGACAGAGGGATTGGGTGGCGTGCTAGTATGCCATTATCGTATCCTCCTCAAGTAAATATGGATCTCAAGATGCACAGCTCCTTATAAGTCCCCATTTTAATTATTTAAAAAAACACACCAATGGTCTCTTTGGAAAAGACTTTGCGTCTAAGGCTGTGTCTTCATACGTCATCATACTTTCTGGCAAGAACTCTTTCCTAAGAACTTAGCTCCTGCGCATAGGCCCATAGCTCATTAAACTGTTTAGTATCACACAGATGCATATGGGCAGCAATGCATCATGAGAAGACCCCCATCCAAATTGACACAAAGGCCATGCAGCAGCAAGACAATTCATGGAAAATCGCATGAAAAGCAACAAGCACACACAATTCAACATCACACAAGTGAGCACATGTCACAAAGCATCACAGAGGAACCCATGTGCCCCACAAACTCCATGTGCCACCTAGAAAATTCATTTTAAGGTCACGTGAACAAGCAACAGAGCTCAGGCAGTTTTCTAGGCTTGGAGATATGTTTACAAATAAGGGCAGCTTGGGATAAGAACACTAACAGCCACAAAAACCAGATACTGTGGGCTCCACAAGCCTGCTCCCGTGTGACTCTTTTGGAGAGGCTGAAATGTGTAAGAGAGAAATTTTTTCAGAGTTAAAATCCTAGACATGGTAATGTTCATTGGGAGATCTCTCAAGAGCTCCTCCAACACTGACCTGGCTCATCAGAGTCAACATTTGCAGATTCTCAGTGAGGGATTTTCTGTAAATAGAGAGAACCCTGGGACTGGAACCATACAGGGCAGCTGAAATGTACAATCAACTAGTCTCAATGTATTTTCCAGATGCAATACATGGTACCTGAAGCTCTTAAAATTGTGATCCCATCTTTGTGTCAGGGTTTTTCAACTCTAGAACTTCAGGATTTGAATGAATGAATGAATGAATGAATGAATGAATGAATGAATGAGTGAGGTGAACTCATTTTAGTTCTTAGTTAGAAATTATATATATATATGTTTTAGATACTGTGCTGATCACTATAAATACATTAATATATGTTATGCATATTGCTGTTTGATATAATACATAATCTCTAGTGATATAATAAATAATCTATTAGTTGATATAATACATATATCTTAAATTTAAATTGCTACTGGCCACAGAAGTTCCAATTTTGCTATTAATGAATGTTTTCTACAAGTATGTAACATGTTAGACATAAAACATTTAGTCCATAGCTAAAATATATATCTGTATGAAGTACTAGTATCTACATTTTACAAATGAAAAATGGAAGCTCAGAGTACTTCAGCGATTGCTCAATGGCTCAGCCAGTAAATATTCTAGGTACATTTTCTAGGAAAATGGGGACAATGATAGGCCTAACCTCAAGGGGTTAAAGGCATCTGACAAATTGCTAAGATCACTCACTGGCTGCCACACAGGATGCATTATGTAAGTGTTGCTTAGATAAAATGGTTTCCCCAAGCCTGTGCCTGTGTGACTTTTTCAGGGAAGTTAAAATGCATGAGAGTGAAGACTTTTCAAAGAGTTATTTATACTTTGATCCTTAATCTTCTTCACATCTGTCAAAAGGACAGCAATAAACTGGCCCTTCACTAAATAAGTCTTTCCTTGCTTAAAGTGCCCTTGTATATTACTGCAGCTAACATGGCTGTCTTTAAGCTAGATTACCTCAGTCTAAATCGTGGGGCTGCCTTCTATCTGCTGTGTAACCCTAAGCCACTTAGATAAACTTTCTGCGCTCTAGCATCCTCTCCTATCACATGGTTGTAGCTGAGTGTATAAACTCCATCATCCTCATGAATTGCGTGACTGTAGTTGGGTATGGTACACCAGACAGACCTGCAGGCCCAGGTACTTCTGAGGCTGAGAAAGGAGAATGGCATATAACCAAAAGTTTGAGGCCGGCCTGAGCAATGCAGTGACACCCCATTTTTTTTTAACACAGTAAGCATGAAATTGAAAGTACGCAATGCAATATTGAATCCCACAATGTGGTAATCATTAAGGTACATTATAACCATTACATGGTACCTGGTTTATAATAGGTTTAACTCTGTTCTACCAGAATGCCTTTCAGTTTAAAAACTTTTTCACCGGAGTAGAAAATGTGTATTGTCTTCTGCGGTTTACCAAAATCCTTTGCAGGGGCAGCACACACAAAGGGAAGGTTCAGCCTTCCCAAATTTCCCCCATTTATTTACTTATTGAAAATTCTTGCCTGTGCCGTTTTGTGGTCCACTTATTATATATTATTACCCAGTACTTATTCAGTGCTCCAGCAACAACTTAGATTTTGGCACTCCTAAAAGATTACATATTCTTAAAAGAGCTCTGTTCCAAGAACAGGCTATAAAGCAGGTAGAATTTCTGTAGTACACACCAGTGGGTGGGTGTCAATTAATTCTTATTCTCTACATTCAAATTCGACAGCCATTCATGGCCCAACATGCAAGAGTTCCAATTCCTCAAAACTCCCCTGACTTGTTTTGATAGAGGGAAACTGGTTTGCCACACTTTTTGAGAAGTGGAGTCCAGTTGAAATGGAGCAGAGCAGGTGTCCCCCAGGCGTGTTAACAACCAGCAAGGGTGGATTTGCTCAGTGGCATGGACTCAGCTCCCTAGAGCCTAGATAGGCAGCAATAAGGCAATAAGGCAGCTTCCCCACATTTTTCTCAGGTGCATTTCTTATAAAAGCATCCTTAAATAAAACATCCTCTTTCCAAGGCAGAAACTCGCAACAGGGGGGATTGATGGCTCTGACCCCTTCCAGGCTCCAGCTCCCTGGTTCCTTCTGAGACCACACACCCCTTGTCCCTACTCTAAGATTCACTAGACTCATCACCATAGTTACCTGGAAGCATAGTTTGAGTAAGGGAACGGTTTATTTTGGCTCACAGTTTGAGGACACAGTCCATCCTGCTGAGGAAGTTGTGGCCCAAGGAGCATGAAGTTCCAGTCACATTGTATCCAGACAAGAAACAGAGAAATGGATGTGGATGCTGAAGTGTGTTCTCCTTCTCATTCAGCCCAGGACCTAAGCTAGTGGATGATGCCACTCCCATTTAGGGTGCATCTTCCCACCTCAGTTAACTCGCTCTAGAGATGCCATTACAGATACTCCTGGCACAGCGGTTCTCAACCTGTGGATTGCGAACCCTTTGGAAATTCACATGGCGGCAGATATCCTGCATATCATGTATTTTCACTACAGTTTGTAACAGTAGCACAATTACAGTTATGAAGTTGCAACAAAATAATTTTAGGTCCATGGTTGCCACAGCATGACAACTGTATTAAAGGCTCACAGCATTTGGGAATTTGAGGACCACCATCCCAGAGGTTCGTCTCCTGGGTGGATCTAGAGTCTGTAGAGATTTGAAAATCTTAATTGAGTATCACAGCTACTTAGTGACTTTTCTTCACTGTTGCTCCTTCCTCTTCCTTGTCGATCTTCTGATGGGATCTTACAGTGTAGCCCAGGCTACCCTTCAACTTGAAGTCTTCCTTTCCAAAAGTGAGATAGCAGGTGCACCCCTTATTGGCCACTTTCTCCTGCCATAGCTTTGGCCATCTCAGTGTTGTAAGTGTTTCCCCCAAAAGTCAAGCTGTTATAAAGATATTGTACAGTGGCTAATGTCACTTCACTGTTACAAAGGAAGTTATGGGAGAGACGGCTCAGTGGTTAAGAGCACAGTTCCTCTTCCAGAGGACCCAGGTTTGATTCCCTGCACCCACCTGTCTAGAGCAAACCTGTCTACCTACACAGGATCCAGTGCCTTCTTCTGGCCTACATAGCTAGTACGCGCCTGTGGTGCACAGACACACATGCAGGCAAAACACCGATGTACATACAATACATAAAATTGTTTTAAAGGAAGTGATGTTACTTTGTATAGATAGAAGGTTTTCACGTTGTTAGAAAGAGACTAGCAAGCTAGTTTCAAAGAAAGAAAAATAAGAACATGCCCCTGGTAAATATTCATGACTTCAGAAAAGTCCTTTGCTTTCTGGGATTGAAAACCAAGTGCCCTGTTTTTTGCTCCTCGCCCTGATAACAGTCACTGCTGCGCTTAATCATGGATTGGTGGAAGGGAAAAATGCAACCTTGTACAAAGTCATCCAGGCTGCTCGGCCTGGCCCATATGTGGCGATTGCTTGTTCTTTGTGCAGTCAACAGAAGCTCTTTCATACAAAGAAAAACTGGGTGAAGTTTTCAAATGGCCTCACAGAAAGGATTCATTTAGAAGCCTGGCTTTGTGAAGTGTAGTTTCTAATGGCACATTATAGGAAATTTACAATGAAAAAAGCAACAAAGGAGATTTCAGTTTCTTTCAATGCTTCAAATTTCAAGTTCTGGAGTTTGAAATGGAAAAAAAAAAAAGATGTTAAAAGGCAATAAAATTGGAGGGTTTATTTCCCAAATGCCTTCTTTTTTTCCAGGCAACAAAAGCTAGCATAATGTATATACTCAGATTTATTGTCATTTGCATCGTGCAGACATGGCACACTTTGCATTCAAAGGCCACTGTACAACTGTTTTGACAGCCGTCACTTCAGTAGGTACCATACAGGACTCATGAAACGGAGGCAAGAGTGCTCCTGTGGGCCCATGGGGAGCACTGTACATCAAGGAGTGCAGATGCATGAGATCAGCATGTGTTTCTAATATGTTGCCATTACGGAAAGGACTACTGACATACTGAATAATGCAGCTTTCAAGGCCAGGCAGAAAAATGTGATTACAGACAATTTGATTGCTGGTTTTTTTTTAATAAATATTTGCAAAAATCTTGAGGTATTTTCTTTTGTGTAATGCATAAAGTGTGCAATGTGAATGGAGCTGAAGACCCTTCAGGGCACAGCGAGTCTAGCAGTGTCACCCCGTGTCCATACGGAATAATGTATGCTTCCATTTAAAATGGAAGGGATGCCATAGAGGCTTGTTCCTTTCTCTAAATAATACAAGAAGGGCAATAAAAAAGAAATAATATTACCCAGCATGACAGGAAGAAAGGCATACCAATAATTATTTAGAATTATGCCATAATTTGTCAAAATTATTAATTACAGTATGTCCACACACAAGGATTATTCTTTTTGAATATCATAGGACAGAGAGCAGTCTCCTAAACTACCATGAAAAATGGCTGCCTTTTTGTTCTTATATTTGACCACACTTAAGGAATGAGTGGGGTTGGTTGTTTTTTTTTTTTTTTTATTGTTGCTTTTTGTGTTTGATAAGTTCCTAATAAGACCAAAACTGGATGTGTTTGTGTTCAAGACAGATCACTTTGAATGTGGGATTGATAAGCAGTTCTACCGGCTTCAATATGTTAATGATTTGGGCTATCTTTTAGTGTTACGATAACATATTCCAAACTGGGGCTGCCATTAATAGTATCTGGGAAAGGAGCCAATTTAGAAACAACACTTCCCTTTGTAGACCAAGCAATCAAAGTCAGATTTCACTGGGGTACAGGCCTTGCACATTTTCTTCATTCCTAGAACTCATACTAATCTGCACTTCACTCATATGTAATAGAAGTCAAAAAACTGGAAAACCAGTTACTTGATCTTCTGTGAGCAAACGGGGGACTACACACTTCAGCCTGTTCAGACCAGGCAGCTGTCAACCTAAACCAGTTGAGATGTGTGGTTTCCTACCCAAGAGCCAAGATTCCATAGCTTTCCTTGGTAGCCTGTTTGCATTTGATTAACCTTGTAACACTATGTTAAAATGCAGTAAGAGATTTAGAGTCCTTCCAGGAAATACCTATTAAAGCTAACCCAAAATCTCTTAGTGCACTTTCTGCCTGCTCTGTGGGCTTCCCCCATCGGAATGCTTGCAGAACAGGTGAATTCACGGGTTTGACATTTGTTAAGCCTCTCCAGTGGTTGAGTTTTACCTAGGCCAATTTCTTGAACTTTTCCTCAAAGGTCACTGTGCTTCAACCTATACATCAAATTAGCTCCCTTTTTAATCATTATTTCTTTTTAATATTTATAATATATATATATATTTATATATATTATATATATAATAGAAGATGCTGACAACAATGGAAGGCAGAGTCCCAGAGATTAGAGAATCCTTTCTGAAGTTTTAAAATTGTCCTCTATCTCCTCGTGGATGTCCTACAGGGTCTTTTAGCAGCATCACTGATTGCTGATGTTTTAACTTTTGACTCATCCACCACTATTAGTTGCAGTTTCTTTTGCAGCCTTGGTATCTGGCCAGCAATTTTCCATCTTGCGTTTGTGTAACTCATCTTGCATCCTAAAGGCAAACATCTGGGAAGGCTTCATAGGATTGTTCTTCAAGGAATTCCCTCCCACACCCTGCCCACACTGGACGTTCATTAGTTAAATAACCCTTAGTCAATAAAGAAGAAAGAAAAGCAAATTCCAGAATTGCTGTGAACAAATGGATTTCTAAGTACGCCACAAACACGGAACTGACAGGTTTGAACCAAAGGTTCATCTCCTCCCTGGAACCTTCAAGCTGTAGCAGAATGCTTTCTAAGGTTTTGTGGGTATTTGGGAAAGGTAGCAAAGAAGAAGGGAGGTCACAAATAGCTAAGTTCAAGAAAGAACAGAAGCATGGTTTAGCTCAGTGATTGAACTTGCGCTTAGCTGACTTAAGGCCCTGGTGTTAAAATCCCAGGAAGCCCACAGTGGTGCACATGGAGGTTCTGTGTGAATATGAAGTTCTGTTGGTAGTGCCTCCTTCTAGAATGGGGGCTCCTGACATGTTATCTGCTCACTGTTTCTGGTCCAAGAAATATTTCTTTCTCCGGCCTTCTTAATAATAACAGTTCAAGTCAGCAATTTGTAACCCTCTTGTGTCACAGGTTGCCTCTCTGTGTCCATACCCTTGCTGAGCAAATCTCTGGATACACACTGCCATTGGCCCCTTATGGCATGGGCTCAGTCATATCACCAGTCAAGAAGATACCCGCAGCGAGCCTGCAGTCCAATTTGGGGAAGGCGTTTCCTCAATTGAGAGCTCCTCTTCCCAAATGACTCTAGCTTTCCCACATTGACAGACAGACAACAGCCAAGACCTAGGGAGCACAAAGCACAACTGTTTCTGGATAAGTGTGCGAATGAATCCAATGGTTCCCATGGGAAAGCTGAGCTGCTCCCAGGTGCCTGCAGAGCTATTACTGCTTTAGGTGAAGTTGCACATGCGGTCTTTTGATCAGCTCTCACTTGGCAATGCAGTCTTTTAAAATGATACAAATGTTCCTTTTGTTTCTTTGTTTCATTCTGTAAGCCAGGCTGGCCTCGAACTCAGATCCTCCTGCCTCGGCTTACAAGCAATGAGGTTATAGGCATGTGCCATCACGCTCAACGCAAACAGTCCAGTTTTTAAAAACGCTAATGGCATGTAGCATGAGGTCTCAGTGCATCTAATTAAACCAGTTTCAGCCCTAAACATAAGCCCAGCTTTTAGTCTTAATCAATTACTGCTAGTTATTGTCACTCGTACTAAAATTAAATTGATGCATGTGTCAATTAATACTGTAGTATATATTGATCCTTCTTCTTAGATAAATACTTTTATTTTCTGAGGACAGATAGTCTTATGAAGAAATAGTATTGTGACGACGTCAAAAGGAACTCACTTCTGTCAGGTTCCCCAGCATCTCAGGTGAGAGACAGAGCAGGGAGTGTAGAGGAGGAGTGTGTGCCAGAGATTTGCCTGTATGGCCAATGTCGACTGTTTCTTATTTCAGAAGGAATCTGTCTTTGACTCGCCATTTGTTTGGTTTGTTCAAGTGGATATTAGTGTTGTATTATAAATCCTTTTGTATTACTTTAACATGCCTTTCAGAAGAACAATGAAAAGGTCTCATTTCAAAACACCACTTCCTTCATTGTTCATTGGCTAGTCTTACCTAGAGCGCGTGCGAGTATTTTAAGAGCAGGGTTGCTTTTCCATTACATTTTTCATTTTTCTTTTCTTTCTACTTTAATGTTTTTTCTTTTAGTCTGAAAGTTACAAGTCCTGTGATGTGGACAAGTGTACCTGCGGGAACATAATAATTTTTGTCTTTGGGTATTAACCATTTACAGTCTAACTCTGCCTGCAGCGGTACATGCTACACTGAGCAAAGTACAAAGAGCCGCAGGACTGAACATTTGCTTGAATCTCGGGGATATTAGATCTGACTCTGGTGGCTTTGATCCTTTAAGATGTTGCAGATAACATAGTCATCCAGACAGTGGAATTGTTTTTCTCTACCTAATAAGGATAGTGGACATCTTGATAAACATGTAGTCATAAAATCAATAGTTGAACAACCCTGACTTTAATCATACAAGCTCCCTAGGAAAACAGAAGTGGTATTTAGACAGAGAACACTAAACTCCTCTTTACAATTCAGGTTAGCATTCTGGTTTTGATAAACAAGATACTTTATCAAAACATGTTACATTTGAAAAGCATTATTCCTCAGCATTTCAGGGAGTTTGTTTTCTGTAATAACAACCCTCATAATCTTTAATAAAAAAAATTATCCAACCCTGAAAACATATTATACTGTGAAAAAAATTCATATCTTGTATTTCCATTGTCTATCTAATAACATTCTCTACTAAACCGCAGATATGACTAATGGCTTCTAAACAGAGATAGGACTTCATACACTGGAACTTGCAATTTCTGCAAATGAAACAAGGCAGCAATTCTTCCAGATGGTGGTTTCTTAAATGTTCTTGCTAAAAATGCAGTTCTCCCAAGGCTACCAAAAATTAAACCAAGCAGGCCTGGAGCTGCAGGGACGAACTCCATATGCAATTCAGAAGGATGAGGCAGGAGAATTACAAATTCAAGGGCTGTCTGGGATACAGTTCACACATAGCTAAAAACCTAGTTACAAGTGAAAGAAGAGTGCTGGATACATAGCTCAGTGGTAAAACATTTGTCAAGGCCATAGGCTTAATCCCACGTGTACTCACACACACACACACACACACACCTCAATGAAACTCCCAACAACATCTCCATCAGAAACCCCCGTGGAAGAGGTAGCAGAAAGAGTGTAAGGGACAGACAGGCTGGAGCACATCAAGGAAACAAGGCCTTCTAAATCATCGGGGTCAACACACATATAAGTTCACAGCAACAGAGGCAGTGAGCACAAGGCCTGTAGGATCTGTGCTAGATCCTAGCCCTAGAACTGAAAGAATAAGTGGACACATGGCTGCCTTCCTAACTCTGGATGTTTGATATTATTCCAATTGATAATCACTTGCAAAGAAAGTTTAGATTTTTCTAGGGCGTTTCACTGGGGAAGCAAACTACTCGTAAGGGTCAGCTGCTTGCCCAACAGTAGACGGCCAGCAGAAGACAGGCGCATTGGCATCTTGCCTCATGATGCCGCCATCATGGCTTCTTCTTTGCTCTTTGCTTTTCAATTATAGCCTTTTAAAAATGTGTTTCGTTTGTTTTTGTTTTTTAACCCTACAGGTTCTTTGCATACATAGTATGGCTTCTGGTTTTATGATTTTTAATGTGGTTCCTGGGTGTCTATATCTGCTTCTTGTGTTTTCTTGGTCTATTTTCCTTCTGTTTATTTGCTTTTTCCAATCACTATGTGTAGTTTTTCCTAATCTTATTTTATTTCATTTTATCTATTTTATTGTATTTTGTCAATGTCCCCTAGAAGCCTGCTTGTTTTCTAATGAGAGAGAGAAAGAGGGTGGATCTAGTTGGGAGGGGAGGGGAGATGGAAAGAGAAGAAACAGAGGTAGGGGAAAACCATAATCAGGGTATTACATGGGGAAAATATCTATTTTCAATTTAAAAAGGGACCATTACTGGGGTGAGGATTTGGGCAATAGGAAAATCGCTGGGTACACAGGATCCAATCTGGAGAATGGAAAAAATGGAGGAGAAGGAAGATAAATACAGAAAAAGGAGAGTAAAATAACAGTAAGGGTGTCAGAAAAAGTCATAAGGATTCATACTACTAATGAGTTTTCTTAAAAAAAACTGTAGAAAATAAAATAAAATATCTAGTAATAGTGTTAGCCTTTTGAAACATGTTTTAAAATTATTATGTATGTACAATATATACTGTATACAGTTCACAGAGAGAGAGAGAGAGGGAGAGGAAGAGAGAGAGAGAGAGAGAGAGAGAGAGAGAATTAACACACAAAGGAAGGACTATCAGGCTCATCCAGCCGCGATGAAGTGGTCACCAACAGTCATGTTGCCTTTGGTTAACACCTCCTTGTTTTATGCACTGTTTCCATAGCATCTGGATGGTTTTGCTTTCCCTGAAGCAATCTCATTTCTGATTGCAGCAGCACATGAGGCTGGACCAGCAAATGGTAGGACTTAGTCTTCTATGAATCCATGGTTGACTGCATCATTTCCCTTCATGGGATATATCGGATGTCTTAACTTTGCCACAGATCTGCTACGTATTATATGTAGCATATGTTAAAATTAAGGAGATGACAATGCGTTTGGGAGGCTGAGGGTCACACTCATAATACATAGAAAAAATGTAGGAAGACAGGAGAGCAAACCCTCAAATAGAGCTGAACTGCCCGTGGCAGCAGAAGTCACAAGGAGCAGTTGAATTTACTGTTAAGAAAGATGACCTTCAGACATACACTGGAACCCTGTCCAGCCTCTCATTACCAGTGTCTTAGCCTGGGCAGGCAATCTCACCTGCTCATGCCTCAGTTTCCCCTTCAGTAGTTAGGCTTGAGTGGGTATGTGTTTGTGAAGCCCTGGAAGCAGCAGACAGCAAACTTCAGGCCACTGGCTTCATCACCCACCTGCATACATCCGCATCCCCATCTCTCCTTGGGACCACTGGATTCATCATCTACCCATGTACATCTGTATCCCACCTGCATACATTATCACCCACCTGCATATATCCGCATCCCTGTCTCTCCTTGGGGCCACTGGCTTCATCACCCACCCATATACATCCACATCTCCATCTCTGGTGTCCTAGGTTTTTCTTACACCTCCTCTTGTTCTTCCTGCTTCCATGTTGCATGAAATATTGTATGACCTATTAAACTCAGTCTTTGAAGACATGCCCTGTTGCCACATACACCACAAATATTCATGTGTTAAAGGCATGATTACCAGTCTGGAAAGCTCTTAGGAGGCTGTGGAGTCTTCAAGATGTGAACCTTGGTTGAAAGGGGACATAGCCCTGAAGATGGATATCATGATACTACCAGTTCTTGCTTCTCTCACAGCCACATGACAAGAGCTTTTTCCTATACCTCATGGTCCCCATAATAATTCTCCACCACAGGCACAAAGGCAACACAACTGAGAGACCAGGAGTCAAAATAAGCTTCTCCCTTTAGAAGTCGATACTAAGCTCTTTGTTATTGTGACAAGATAGACAGCTACCTGGCTAACATAGCAAGTCTGGCCAGATGTGAGTCTGCATGTTCCTCATAAATCCCGCCCAGTCACACCAGGTGTTAGGTGATGTGACCTTTATCCTGCCCCAGGGAAACAGGATATATCCTAGGCGGGGCAGTTGGGCAAGTGCTTGTGTCCCCCACAAGTATACCATGACAGAGCCTGGCTGCACACAGGGTAGCAGTATGGTGAGCTTACACTGAGTCTTGAGAGAGGAGTCCTAATAAAGTTGGTGCTTTGACTGCTCAAGCTAAGCTAAACATGCCACTCATAGTTCTGCCCTCATAGATTCTTCTTTAAATAAACGCAACATTCTTTTTACAATGATGAAATAATGAATGTGTAGGAAGAGGGGTCCAATACTCCAGTGAAGCAAGAACATGTTCATGGATTTCTGCCTGGGGATTGGATAAATCACATGATTTCTATGGTCCTTAATTCCTCCATCTATAAAAGAAGTAGGGGGAGATGTGACAACAGTAATATTCAGGCTATTCTGTGGCTATGGGGATTGAGAGGTAAGAACAAGACTTCTGATATTTCAGGGCTTAGGTGTCCCCTCTATACCATGTACAGTTCATTAACATTGCATCTGAGGACCACTGGCTACACACCCAGGGACTGAAATTGCCCAGTCTTCTGCAAGGAAGACAGTGCCATCTCCAAAGCAACAGAGTCTGCTTACAGGCAAGGTCTCTTGCAGCTAAGTCTCAATCCAGGAACTGGGCTTGTGCCAGAATTACACAGCTGTATTTGACCAACCTTGAGGGATTACTTCCCCTCCATTGTAGTACAAGAAATTTAATAAGGTACAAAAGATAAATTCAGGGTAGCTTACCTATAATTCTGCTACTTTTTCTGATGTTTCTACCTATTAGAGTTTTCTCAAACACTTGAATCATCTGTGCAACAGGGGATTGATAAAAATTGAAAGAAATAATGTTCAAAGAATGACCTTCAACCAAATATTCTTCATGTCTGTCCAATGATGATACATATTGTGCCTGGAATCTTAAAATCAAGTATTTTCTGAGGGCTCAAGACATCTCTAACATGACCCCCATAAGATGAACAGGCAAACATGTTGCTAGCCTTCTCTTCAAGCCCATATGTTCCCACTGATGAGCTGAGGCATTTTTCTGGCAAACAGTGTCAAAAATACCAACCATTATTCCAAGTGCTTAGAAACATGAAGCTTTCTTGGGTTCAGGAACCTGAGCAAGGCACTCATGAGTCTCCTGTTTGCAAGGTGGGTGAAATGCCTGCATGTGGTACTTCTCCCCATCCTGTTTTAATGGGGATTAAGTGAGATTACACCTACTGAGTTGTAAATGTGAAGATTTACAAAAGCTGACATTCTTATACAGATAAGAATATAAAATTAAAGTGAAATACTTTGCACAGTAATGGGTTTTTAGGCATATTTGTTGGAAATGTTGATGTTTTCAAGGTAACAGATTCAAATTTACTGAAGACACACAGGATCCAGGGTTACTGAATGCAGCATTTGGGTTGAATATAAAATCTCATCTGCCTTGTCATTGGAGCTTAGGTGGAGACTTGGAGGGGACAAGGTGATTAGGGATGCTTCTTTGAAATTTGATTGCTCCAGCAGAGAAGAGGTCCTGGGCCTCACATTGACTTACATCCTGGAACAATTTATAAAAAAAACAAAATATAAACGGTAGAACTAGTCTAAAAATACAAAAAAAGTAAATAGAAAGAAAATAACTAGTGCTTTCCCGAATGGTTCAGGAAAAAAATTAAATTTCCCAGGGCAATCTATCAAAATGTTAAGAAAAATATGTTGGTAATGAGAAAATATCAAACACCCATTGGGAGACAAATGCCTGTGACTAAATCATGGATCACAGAAGGGTTCCCTCAGGCTCCTTGGTGACAACTTCATGATGCATAAAATAGTGGATTCTCTACATTATAAGTTATTGGATAAGCACCTCCATAAACATGGGGCTGTACCATACAGAGGAGAAAGGATCTTGGCCAGAGGGCTCTTGGGGAGATACCATTACAGGATAATATGAACAAAAGGAGAAAGTGATCAGGGTTATATCCACAAGAAAGCAATTAAATATTTGGACATGGAATGTGCCTAGATATAGGAGCTTTTCCTTAATAATCATTGAGTTAACACTTGTAACAACAGTCCTGTTGACAGTGATTAGGGTGTTCTGGTTCAAAACCACTCTACTTCTACTAAGTGTAAAAATATGGAGGTGAAGAGAATTCATATTATTGCATATCTCAGAAACATCTCCTTATATAGTCAACAACTTCACTATCACTAGATATATAAAAATTATACTACTACCAATTATTGTAGATGTAATTATTTTCTTTGGGCCACCAACCAGCTCCCAAATAAAGACACAGAGACTTACTATTACTTATGAATGAATGGTCAGCCTTAGCTCAGGCTTATCACACTAACTCTTTGAACTTAATTTAACCTGTTTCTATTCATCTATGTTCCACCTCAGGGATGGAGGAGAGGAGATTAACCTTTATTTCATTCTGTACAACCTACTTTCCTGCTTCCTCCATGTCTCCTCTTCTTTCTTCCTGATCCTAAATCCCTCCTCTTACTTCTCTCCCTGAGTGGATGTCCTGCTTCACTCTTGGCCATTCAGCTTCTTTTTAGACTAATTAGGTACTTCAGCAACACATCTTTACACAATTAAACAAATGCAACACATCTTTATATACCTAAACAAATATTCCATGACATAGACAAATGTGACACATCTTTGCATAGTTAAACAAATACTCCACAATAAATTAAGAATGTTTACCTCAAACACAAGATGTTCAAAGCAAAGAACTCATTGAGTAGCTGCAGTTTATTACTCTGCACCCTATTTCCAATTGCAAAGAGCATGAATATCTGAGACCAGGTCTTATTTTCCACATTGAGCTCCTTCTTTAGTGCTTTTAAGTATGAAAGTTTCCAAAATTGACTTCAAAACTGAACCCCAATTTTCCTTTGGGGGCTACAACTCATAACACATAGGCAATTGGGTATGTACTGTGTTGTAATGGTGTTGTCCAAGTCAACAAAGAATGACAGAAGTGGATACATTCTCATCAACCTACAACTAAGACAGTCATGAGAAGTGGAATTAGCCTCAGTAATGCCATAGGAAACACAGCTGACTCATGATGTGCAATATTTAACATTGGAATGGCTCCTGCTCTCCAGTGCCTAATAAACAAACTAGGTATAGACTCAGAAGATATGGAGCAGTGGGCCTCTAAGATGGCTCAGTAGCTAAAAGCATCTACCGCTGTCAATGGGAATGTAATTTTGGTTCCCAGCATCCACATCAGACAACTTACAACTGCCTGTAACCCCAGCTCCAGGGAATCTGAGAATCTTGTCTAGACTCCAAGGACATGCATAGGCACATATGCTTCACCAAACACATACACACACACACACACACACACACACACACACACACACACACACTAAAAATAATATGTTTTTTTAAAAATTATGGAAAAGTTCAAACTGTGATGCAAAAGAATTTAAAATATGGTTTAGGTAGTCAGTAGGAATCTTAATTAACAAAGGTAGACTTTGAACAAGGTCTGCAAGGCATATTTGAGTACTGACAGGAAGAAATGAAAAATCTATTTTGAAATGAGGAAGTTTTATTGAGTGATGATGTGAAACGAATCACCAGCCACTCCTGATCCTCTGTCTGAAAACCTGGGACTTATCCCTTGTTCTTCTTTGCATCTTGGTCTAGCGGGCCCATGACAAGCCTTGGCCCAGCTAACTCAAAATTGTGAGGAGTCTGCCCCCTTTGTTGCCTTCTTCTTGGTTCCTACCATGGTCCAAATCATCCTCTTCTTGGTTGATTATGTAATGGCACCCAAACTGATCTGATCTTCCTTCTCATGCTCCTTCTTTAGCAAAACATCTTCCACATATGTCGCTGTGACCTTCTTAGTGTGGATTACAATTGGTTTTCCTTTCTTGCTCCAAGAACAAAAGATAAAAATCGTCCATATGTCTGAACAGACCCTCTAGGTTCTCTGAGTCCTCTAACCTCCCACCTGATTTCACACTACTGTGTCCGTAAGAGGCACAGCCATTCTGGCTTTGTGTCTCTCACCTCCCACCTGATGGCATTTGTGCTGCTCTTCCCTATTGGGAACACCTTGGCCTAAGATTTTCACATTGAGTTCTCACTCAAATGTCAGCCCTTGAAAACATGAGTCTACAGTTCCACTTTGGCCCTGCCCTGCTGCTCACTCGTCATCATATTGTCCTCTTTTATGTTGTTGGTTAACCCTGTAAAGCACATGTGGTAAAATAGAAATGTGTACACGTCCACCACTGGAAACACTGACTCTTGAGTTGATGTGGTTTATGTAGAGAATGGTGTACACCTCTCACTGCTAGATGAGAAGCCCTGTGACAGGTAAGAACTTGACTATGTAACCCCCCAAGAGACTCCAGAACTAAAATAGACACTGCAGTGTCAGGCTCATGGTACATGTTGAAGGACACATATACTGAATATCACTCTGAATGGATTAAAAGGGTCCTTGAAAAATGATTACTATAAGAAAAGTCATACTTTATACTTTAGTAATGTGGATACCACAGAAACAGGTATAGGAGTTGTACACACACACACACACACACACACACACACACACACACACTGTACATATACATTGAGTTTGAAATAGTTTAAATATAAATGTTTCTGTCCTCTTTTTCTCTTTTGTCTCTTACTTTTTAATCTTCAGCCCCAGGGACATAAAAGTAATAAAACACTTAGAACTTTCCAAGAAAACCAACAAACATGATTGGAACACCATGGGGCTTGTCTCCAAGCAACACTAATTATTCCACTGTGAACTTACTTGTGTATGGTACCTGCATTTAGGAAGAACCGTAATGAAATATGCTGTACTTTCCACCTCCATTCCTTAGAAGACAACAGATCACAGCAGATATATCTTTGCATAGAGGGAAGTTCAGGGACCAAGCCAGGGACACACAACTCTTTTTCCCTTCCCAAGGTATCTGGTGACAGTCTTTATAATAAGAAACTGGGTCTATGTAATCATAAGAAATGCTGTGCTGTTGACTAGACTCAAAGTGCACTTTTCAAGTATAAATGTTAAGATGACTCTATCTGGTAAAATGGCTTTGAAAATTGAAGCATGATCTTTAAGGCTCTAAAAGGAAGTTAAGAGGTACTCTAATTACCTGGGCTTTTTATGATAAAAATTTCAAATTGATAAGTTTTGATGAGAGCTGGCAGACTGGCAAATGGTTTTCATGAGTCTCTGAAAAATACATAGAAAAAGTCAGAAAAATATTTGGAGTCTTCTCCTTGCTTTTCTAACTTTGGCCCTGGGAATTGCTCTGGAGAAACACTGCTGAATGAGTGGTAAAAAGATTCATATTGGAGTTGTTAGCTATGTTAAATGTACGGATGGTTCAAAGCCTTTAATAAGTCCCCTGACTTCCTGGCCCAAATGCAGGCCAGTAGATAGGTTTCTAGTTCTGTCAATAGATAGCTTTCAGGTTATAACACTCTGTATTTATTGACTTGTTATCAGTAGGTTTAGAAGTTTATCATATAAATTCACAAAAGAAGTAAAAGAGATACTTGGGTCCTATCCAATCCTATCAATTTTGTATTTCTCCATAGTTATTTGTGCACTTTTAGGTGACTTTATTGTTATTGAAGGCTTAATGTCAATATATCAGTAATAGACTTTCAAAAAGATGATCATTTTAAATCAAGTAAATGAGAAATAAAATTTTACTTTTATTTAAAATCAAACCCAGCTAATGTGACCTGTTGAGAAGGCTGAGTCCCAAGGGTGAATTTTCATTTGTGACTCTGGGTGTTGAGGCTTCTCACTGAGCACCACCTAATGGTTCTGTTTCCCTTCAGCAGGATGTGTGCTCAGCAATGACTAAACACTTAACTTAATCAGCCAGCGCCTGTGTCACCCATCCATGAGTCACAGGCAAGTTTCTACCAGGATCTGTACAATCTTATCTCAAAGGGATGACTAATCAGCTGAGAATAGCTCATGCTTTTTAAACTAGGCAATGCTTTTCAGATTTAATAAACTTATATATTGAATTCTTTTTATATTCCCAGAACTATTACAGAAACTAAAAGTAGGGATTGGAATGATGGCTCACTAAGTAGAGTCCTTGTCACGAAAGCATGAGGACCCAAGTCTGTATGCCTAACACCCATATTAAAGATGGCCAAGGTGGTCTGCACCTATCATCCCAACAAAAGGTGGGCTTTCTGGCCTTCCTTGACTAGCCAGTCCAGCTGAACCATTGACCACCAAGTTCAGGATGAAACTCTGTTTCAAAACATAAGGTAGGGAATGGTGGACAAAGACACACATAACCAACCTCTGGCCTCCACTTGCACAGTGCACAAATCCTCAAAGTAACTCTCAGTAAGGTGTTATGTAACTTGATACCTCGGCTGGAAATCCTTGATCTTGGTACAATTGGCATGTGGGGTTGAGTAATTCATTTGTGTTGAAAAATCCCATAAATAGGGGATAGAGGGGATGGTGTCTTTGTCTTGTACAATCTTAGCTGCACTGCTGGCCTGAAACCATCAAACTTCATTACACAGCAATAAAAACAATGCACTGTGCAGACATTGTGAAGGGGCTTTGGGGCAAAAATACCTGTGCATGGAAACTACTCTCTCTTCTGTATAGAACATTTTAGCCTATGTAGAAGAGCGTAGTCAGAGGCTGTCTCTAAAGGGAATTTGCAGGAACACGTGGAAATTCTTCTTATTTATGTTCCAGGTCTCTTGGCGACAAAAATAGGATCAAATCATGAGGCTTTATGACTTAGTCCCTGTTCTACTGCTGTGAAGAGACACCATGGCCAAGACAACTCTTACAAGAGAAAACTTTTAATTGGAATCTTGCTTGCAGTTTCAGAGGTTTAGTTCATTATCATCACGATGAGGAGTATGGTGGAAGGCAAGATGCAGGAGAAGTAGTTGAGAGGTATATTTTGATCCTTAAGCAGACAGTCAGACAGACAGACAGGTGCAGAAAGAGAAAGAAAGACTGGCATGGGCTTTTGAAACGAGAAAGCCTACCACTAATAACAGACACACTTCCTCCAACAAGGCCACACCTTCTAATAATCCTTTTCAAATAGTGCCACCTCCTGGTGACTGAGGATTTAAATGTATGAGCCTATGGGAGTCATTCTTATCCAAACCACCACAGATCACTTAGAAAAATTTTCATACCACAGCCCAAGGCAACACTTCTGAGGATAATCAATATTGCCTCAAATCACACAGTTAGTGAAGGAAGGGCTAGACTCATACATCCCATCACTCTCTGTATTAATCTCATCAAATCTCATTGCTTTTTACATAAAAGAGACATAGCTGTTGACAGCACAGTACCTAGAACATGACCTTTCCCGTTTTTCATAGGTAGCCATTCTGACAATACTTATGCCAGTTTACAGGGCTTAGTCAACTGCAGAACGAAGTCAAGTGGGCCTCCTACCACTACAATTCTTTCCATTCCACTGAGCGAGCACTTTCAACTTACTGCTCTGTTTCCTATCATCCTAATAACTAAAATGTGGCTTATATTTTTCTTGAAAAGTAACTAAGTGCAAACCGACTTTGAGCCAATGGTTCCTAAATCCTAAATTAAATAAATCCAATGTGTACTTTTATTGCAAGCATCTAATAATTAAACAATAAATATTTCTTGCATTTTGAGTAGAGCTTTGTAAAATGCTCTTGTAATTTTGTGTTGGTGATAAAAACACTACACTTGTAGTAAGAATCTACATTTGTAATATCAATAAGGAAGCTATGATGCTCTCATGACAGCATAAACAGTCTATGCAACATACACTGAGGCTATGACACATCAACAAGCCACCTAAAGCAGCAAGCAGTTAGGAGACTCTATAATGACCTCCAGGTAAAATATTATGACCAAGAAGAAAAAAAGAGTGAATAGGATATGAGTGCTCACTAAGAGTACACTGTGTCATGCTCACCTCTTAGAAACTCCATCTTACAGCCTTATGCTCTGAAATGGGTATGACTTCCTGTATTTGCAAAAATAGCATTGTCTTATAAGCAATGCTAGAGAAAGGACGGAGAAACTGACCATCAAATGTTTCCATTTCATTGCATCATCCAGTGAGTGCGAACAAAGAATGAAATCTCGCCAAGCATCAATTCTATGGATGTGGGTGAGAAGGTGAAATTAGACTAGGGCCGGCTAATTGAGAATCTTGAATGGGAAACCAAGGCATTTGAGCTTCATTTGTTAGTCAGTGGGGGCCATGGGCAATCTATGATAAGGTGTGTTCACTTAGTATAAAAATGATAGTGGTATAGAGAAAGGAAGTCAGGAATCTCTAGCTATTTGCCTTACTGGGTCCAGGAGTATTCGTTTCCCAGGAGCTGTGGCCATTTCAACATCGCCAACATCTTGGACCCTACTCCATGTACACTTGTGAGCCCTATCCAGATGTCTGGATCAGAAACTGTAGGTGTTAGGTCATCCGGGTGCTTGACTACTCACCCTAATTTAAGGATTGTTGTTCCAGAGTGTATTAAGGTTAAATAAAAGCTATTTATACTTTAGTCCCAGAAAGAATAGAACTCATCCCAGATGTAATCAAACTGCTCTTGAAAAGAAATGAAAATTTACTGCCATTCTCTGCAAAGAAAAGAACTATAGGCAGATGCAAAGAATTAAATCCTGTTACCTAAGCATATTTCCAATCAGACTGCAAAAACCTAATTTAAATCCATTTCAGAAATTTAAAAAAAAATGTGTTTTTTCTAATACATAAATTTATTAAATTAGTAAAATAGACTAAAATGTACAAGAAATAAACACCATAAAATTCTATAGCCAGAAAAAAAGTGAAAAAAGCTTTTTAACTCCATTTCAGTGATGTTTTCTAGAACATGAATACTCCATTTTTATTTCAACAGAAGCCTGGAGTCAGAGCAGCACAGGATGTTGCACTGAAAAGTAATTGAGTATTATGTGTATTTTCCATATTCTGCTCGAGATGATTATGTCATCCTATACTAAACTCCAAAATAATCAGTCTCAGCTTCCGTGTATCATCTAATCAATGCTTAATAGCAGAATTATCCTAGGAGGCTCATCTATAATTAAATGATTCATTTCCTTTACTTAAGCCACTATTAAAATGTAGTCAGAAGATATAGATAATATATATATATATATATATATATACACATTATATATGTGTATATGCATGCACATCTATTTATGGTAAGGCAAGTAGTGTAGCATTTAAACAATGTTTAAGACAGAACCAGCCATCCTGATGGTATTTAGATCCCCATTCTACTCCATGTATTGGTGTCTGGATGGAATATATATATATATGTATATATGTATGTATATATATATTCATACATACACATAATATATTCCATATATATTCATACATACACATAATATATATTCCATATATATTCATACATACACAATATGTATATATATACACATATATATATATATATATATCTGCAGCTACAGACATGTTATTAAAGTCAATAACTTCCCTTGCCCCAAACTAAGTGTTGCTCACATAAAACGGGTTCAGTCAACCGTTTTAGGGGAGCTCTTCAAAATGGTTCAACTTAAACCATGAAATAAATTCCCCAAAGAATTTGGAAGATATCCAACAAAGAGTTTAGAAAACTTGACAGTGAAAGCAAAGAGACAACTTAAAAACGCATCATAAGAAGGAACGTTTCTCTAGATCAAAAGGAAACTGTGAAATGTTTAGCAAGGTGCCATGTATAAAAATGCTCTTAGGAGCAGAACTAATCTTGAGGACCTGTGTTCCTTCCTAAGCAGAATCATGCATTGTGCAACTGCCTATTAATCTCCTGGGTAAACAATAGCAATGCCTTCAGACTGGAAATAAGGCCTAGTACAGAAGATGGAACTGGCCCAAATTGAAGAATACAAATAAGTTTTCTGAAGGGCTTAATATCTCTGTACTTAGAATTTACAAAGCTTGGCCACTAAGGAAGAAACAGTGCCTTTAAAGGTGATTGCAACATACATGTTGGAAAATCAAACCATACTCTTTAACTTGCTTGAAACTTTCAGAATTGTATTTCGGGAAAATAGAAAGCCAGTTCCTGGGAAATTTATGTTGTCACACATGTTTCAGCAAGCTGAGTCACCTGCTAGATTGAGAGTATCTGTGTGACAGAACATGCCAGCTAGACATATCTCTTTACACAGGCCACAGTAAATACCTACGAATTCTTTGTCATGTTGTTCTTGAACCTGCCCACTGTGATAATTTCCAAAGTATTTGCATGCTAATTTCTAAATCTTGTCTGTTTTCTCTAACTTAATAGTTGTTAAAAATTCAATATTGATCCTATTTAAAGCCTCACTTCCAAAGGATATGGTAAGGCTGCTACTGAATGCATTTGTATTTTGTGAGTCTTGGTAACGTTTGCATAGATTTTAAAAGCATCCGTCAGCAACTTCTTACATGTATGTGGTATGTATTTGCAATTTTAGACTGTTAGAGTAAATACCAACACTCTATATTCAAAGCAGAACACACAACTTACTTTTCTCATTACTTTCACCAAGTGGCTCATACACCTTAAATGAGAAATGATTTTTTTTTAAACTCACGTCTTCAGGAGGCTCTCTCTGCTTCAAGCTTGTGATTCAAGATGTGAGCTCTCAGCTTCCTGCTCTTTCTTTTGCCATGCCTGCTTCTTTCTCCATGCTTACCTGCCATTATGGATGCTCATCTTCTGAATCGTAAGCCCAAATCAACTTTTTTTTTTTAAAGTAGCCTTAGTCATGGTGTTTTATCACAGTGACATAAAAGTAACTAACACATTTATCTTCACTTATTTACTTCCCTGGCTTTGAATAATATAACGTTGTGTTAGAAGACATCATAGACGTTGGGTTAAATGGTTCTTCTTCTAAAACATCATGTGCTATAGTGCCCTGCATCCTGGAGCCTGCAACAGCAGGGTCGCGCCCAGCTTATGTGTCTGGTTCTTTTTTGGAGGAAAGCCTGTGGATTGAGAATGGCAGGTAGAAAATGGATGGTAATGGAAAGACAGAGGCACAGGATAGATTCGGAGGGCATTTCAGTTAATTCTGAATCTGCCTCAAGTTTGTTTTTCAAAGTCTTTTAATACTCCAGGCCAAAGGGGCAGGCAAAAGACCTTCTTTGTCCATGATACAGAGAACACTCAAAGCATCTCTTAAGGAGCAAAACATCCACCAGTCACACCCTTAGGCTAAATATCCTGTTGTTCATGTAAGACATCCATTAGTTACTTCTTAGCCAAACATTCTGTTGTTTGACCTTAAAGGAGTGAAAACAAGCTTGAACTCTCTAACCCTATGTCAAGATGAAGTGGAGCTATTTCTCTGGGCCCCAACAATGTGCAACACCTTCATTACCACAAATGGTATTGCTGAGGCCTTCTTTAAGACAACTTACTCACAAAAAAAAAAAAAAAATAGCTAGAAGCCTATAGCTGCAATCCCCAGAGTGAACTGCATATTTACCGTCAGCACTCTCGTACATCTGGGTACAAGTTCCTAGGACCAGATTAACTCGTCTAACATCTAAGTGGACCTTCAAGTGACGGTATGTCTGATTTGCTGTGTTCAGTGTTTGGGACATGTCTGTGGTTTCTTTGTTGCTGATTTGCTTAAGGCAAGGTGTTATTATGTGACCCAGGCTGAACCTCGAACTTGTGAGGAGCCTCCTGCCTCTGCCCCCCAAGTGCTGGATGTCTAAGCATACATCACTATACTCACCATTCTCATTAGTTCTGTGGAAGGCAAGAGCCAGAAGAGTGCTGCCACTGGACACTTTGTGAGTTATTGGACAGTGAGGGACAGAAGTTGATGGTGGAAAGACTGTAAATGTCTCATTTGAACAGTCCTTTCCCGCCTGGCTTCCAGCATCTCCATTCCACTGGTGTCTGTAGATATCTAAGCTTTGTATCTCAGTTATGTTTATGAAAAGACTTATATTTTCATTGCTACAGATTGAAGACATTTCATGGTACCCTACACAACAAAAGCCCATGTTGTCAGGGAATCCCAAACTGTTGGATTTGTTCATGATCTCATGCCAGAAAAAAGGGGGGCATAAGCAAATATTTTTGTATTTTGAAAAGGATGTTTTATTTCATAACATCTTGAAGGCAAGAAAGCAAACAAGCCTAGCTAATGCCTTTTTAAAAGAGAGAGTATGCTTTTCCTAGTTAATGACAAAGATTTTAGGAAAAAAAAAATGTTACATTTATAAAAATGTTGGTGTAGATATAATTAGATCCATTTTAGGACCAAAAGTTTTATGCAGAAACTGACAGAAGGGTACACAATAATTATAGTTTCCTGACAAGCTGAATAGAGTTTTCTTTTTTTATCTTGTGGTTTTAGAAAAACCAAACTGTAAATAAATATGCAGTTTGACAGATTGTAATTGCGATCAGCAAGGCGTCTTTTCATTTAATCAGATGTTGTTATTAAAATGGGGTTACAATTAAACATTTTATAATGTGACGTAGTACTCCATTAAAATTCTCCAGCAGACGGCAGGCAATTTACATCTGATGCCCAGCTTCCTTTTCTGTTTTCTAAAATGTTATTGGCTGTGACCTTCACTGGATGGGTCTCTGCTTTTGTTTTTCCATTTTTTCTTCCTGCTTTGACAAATGATATTGGACAGCCACTATTTTTTTTTATTGCACAACTAAAATAGGACTTTTGCATGTTTCTTCTTGTGTTATTATGATCCTCTCTCTCGGTGGACATACAGAAGCAGACAGAAGGCTGAAGAAAGCATTTTTACTTGACAGCAAATACATTTTCTCTATTTAGGTACTAGTCATTTCCATCAAGTTCAAATTAATATTGAGATTACAATTAAATTTGTTTCAGGGAAGGATTAATAGGAAGCTTTTGCAGACTGTGAATATCAGTTAATATTTTACATTCATAGCAAAGCGCATCCTTAAACAAAGAATGAAAAGGTGTGAAATTGAATTTGACAGTAATTAAAAGGAGGATGGTCTAAAAATGCTGGCCAAACTTAAACTTACTGTTTCTGGGTTATGGCTTCAAGTCTCCACTGGGGCTGTATCAAGGAAACCTGATCTTCCTCAGGAATATGTGACTACGCTTCCACAATGCCAACATTGATGACTGGCTCATGGAAGAGACACTCCAAATTACAACCTGCATACTTCTGACAAAACCAAGGAGAAGAGTGAGCACGGCTCTCACGGTGTACTCTCATTCACTGGAGACACACCATGGCATGTAGCAAAGAGAAAGTGGGAGCGACTTCTAGAATCAGAAGAAAGTTCAGCAGAGACAATAACAGACTTCTCAACCAAGAGTAGACAAAACCCCCTTCCCCGTACCATGCTCATGTCACAAGGATAAACGCCATTGAAATGACAGTCGTCACCCTTGTATAGCATGAGTACTGCAAGAACTGTCCATTTTCAAAACAGAGCAAGACTTGTTTAAGTAGATAGTAATTATTTTTCCAACAAAGACCCTACAAATCAGAAAATGTTCAGCCAGTAAACACTGTCAGTAGAGTTCAATGAGAATGCTGCTTAGAAGAGTAGGGGTTTGGTTAATACACTGATTGTCCCTGACGGGGATGTATACTAACAGGACCCCCAGGTTCTCCTGTCCACTCCACCGCAGCAACACTGCCACTCTAATTCCTCAGTGCTTACACAGTTCCTGTCCTTCCATCGTCCCATCCCTTCCCATTGGGCACTGTCAGTGGAATATGAGCAGGATTTGAAAGGTGAACCTTTTATGTGTTTCTGATCTTAGAAGTGCCTTGTTGAGCATTTCATCAACCCCTTCCTTTGCCTACAAACCCCGATACTGGGGTATGAGATGCCTAGTCGCTGTCTTGGCTGCTTTTTCAATGCTTCAAAGACATCATGAGCAAGGCTGCTTGTAGAAGAAAGAGTTTACTGGGAACTTACTATACCAGAGGTTTGGAGTTCATGACCATCATGGCAGGGAATGTGGCAGGAAGCAGGCAGGCACGGTGCTGGAGCAGTACCTGAGAACTTGGCTTCTTATTCCTACATAGGAGGCAGAGAGAGAACTCTCTGGAAATGAAGTGAGCTTCTGAAACCTCAAAGCCCACCCCCATTGGCACCTCTACCACCAAGATCACACCTCCTAATCCTTCCCAAACAGTTTCACCAATTGGGGACCACACATTCAAACACATGAGCTTGTGGGGGCTATCTCAGTCAAGCCATCATCACACGACCTGAGTTCCTGATGAACAGTGATGAGGACAGGTGCTAACTCTAACCCTGTCCTGACTGGTCCACAAAATGCTCAATCCCATCCACCCAACACTGGATACTTTCAGTTATTCATTCAACACATGCTTAAGGGCTTCCCCCACTGGGAAAGACCTGGAGAGCTTGCAGAAACGTTGAATAGAATTCCTTCTTAGCCCATGCCATGTGGGAACAGGAAGCATGGACAATAGGATCATTTACTCAGCTAGGCCCCTGCTGCCACTGCCTGAGAGTGGAAAGTGAAAGCAGCTTTTGGCAGGTAGCTAATGTTTCTAGGCCAGTCTGGAATCAAGCAGCAGGGCTCATCATTTTGGGTCAACAGAACACAGGTAACTGTTGCATTTCAGAGAACTGCCAGGGGTTGAAGCAATGTTTCAGGCCCCAGCAGGCCTAGGAATTAGAGGGAAGTGCTGGAAATGAAGTGCTTTCTTTGTAATCTGGAAAATCTGCAAGTGATCTAACAGAAGGCTGTGTTGTGCCTCCTGCTGGGAACTATGGCTTGCATCTCAGCAGCATACTGAGCAGTAAACAATTGTGTGTGTGTGTGTGTGTGTGTGTGTGTGTGTGTGTGTGTGTGTGTGTTGGTAGTCCCCCACCAATCATGACATGTATAATGCATAGCTGGTCATGAAAGACAGATATTTAACTATTACTAAAGAAAGAAAGCTACACATTTAACAGAATAAAGCATTTTCTACATTTCATTACATTGTCAGTCTGATTAGTATGTTGCTTAGTAAAGCCACTCAAGTCAGTTTGCTTTAATGCTTTCCTCACAGGAAGGAACCAGGCAGCCTTTTCTAGCATGTGACTTGCCCAGTTTACTAAACATAGAATCATAATCATCACCATTGTATGGGTATGGGTGTTTTGCTTGCATGTCTGTCTTGGCTCCATTTGCACATAGTGCACGTGGAAGCTAGAAGAGGGAGTTGGATCCCTTGTGATGGGAGTAACAGACAGTTGTGAGCCATCATCTGATCGATGGGAGTCAAATCTGAGTCCTCTGAAGGACACCAGTGCTCTTAATTACTGAGCTTGAGTAAGGCTTTAGGATTATCTGTGTGTCTATTTTCAACGATACTTTTTAAATCTTTTTCATTTATTTTACATACTCACCACAGTTTCCCCTCCCTCCTCTCCTCTTCCCTTCCCTCCACTTCTCAGCCCCCATCCACTCTTTTGTCTCCATTCAGAAAGAGGCAGGCCTCTCATGGGAGTCAACAAAGCATAGCATATCAAGTGAAGGCAGGACCAAGCTCTTCCCCCTGCATCAAGGTTGGGCAAGGCAACCCAGATTGGGTTACCAAAGCCAGCTCAAGTGTCAGGGACAGGTCCTGATCTCATTGTTAGCAACCCCTATGTGACTATTTTTATACTGCTTGGTCACCTAGACATTATAGCCAAGTATAAACCAGTCCATTTTATTAGAAACATGCAGAGACTGTGGCAACACTGTGATGAGAGTGTTGGGTGAGCAGACTGGAATCGAGGATAAGAGTTTTTCGCCTGAGAGTACTCATTTCTAGAACTGTGTGCATCTCATTAATAATATATGTGAAGTCCACATAATCGGTCCTGGATCTGTATGAGTTCATTAGCAATTCAGTTTTCTCCCTCAAAGGAAAGACACAAGAGTAGGTGGTACTCATGTCTGTGCTCTGTTTGAAATTTCTCAGTTTACTTTGTACCCCTGCTTTGGTGGGGCTTTCAGTAATGAAAGCCAGCATTCAAAAGATCCCTCAATAAGACTGGGAAGCCAAGATGAATATTCCTGGAGTCAGTGGCAAAGCCCATCTGATTCCACTTTCAGCATCACCTGGGTAGCAGGACAGAGAAAAACCGGACGTGAATCTTGCTTTAGAAGTGAAAAATACCTTATCCAGGTGAAGCTACAGGGGGAATTTAGATGAAATGTAATTACATCGTTGGCATTTGTCCAAAGACTTTAGAGTAACCACTCCCCCTACAAAAAGTACATTTTCCACGGGATGCTGATGGCATGTGAGACCTGCAATTTTAACACCAAGTGCAAAGCCAGCAAGTCTACTAGACAGGTCTAACATAGTCAACTCCTTGAGCACCCATTTTGGAACAGTTTTTTAATGCTGTGCTCTCATAGTTCCCATTCTTATATAACTGTTTTGCATCCTGAACCTGTAGTCTTGTTCTGCAGTGTCTTAACTCTGCAATGTCTTATTCCTATGATCACTATGTGCAGCCTGCTCACTCAGTTGGTGGCTTTTTTGGTTTGTTTTGTTTTTCACGAAAGGTTAAGTTTCTTCCAAAGATACTTTTCAGTGGTAAACTATTACTTTTATTTAGGACAGGCACATTCATTTTTAGAATTCAATCTGGGCTACCAGCCAGCATTTAATAAGATGGCAGAAGATATTTTAAAGTCATTTTAAGGCCCCGTGACATCGATGACACTTATCCAGAGCTAGTATAACTGGCATTATTCAAAGCAAGTAGGTGTGCATGAAGTTCCTCTGAATTTTCAGGTACAAAGAAATGAAGAAATGTTAGAAAAAAGTCTTTAGCCTTAAGTGCAGCCGCATGCATAAGACACAAGGGACTACATATAATAAATTGGCTATTGGAGAAAAATTAATTTCAATAATTCCAGTGTCCAAAGAACAGGGATATTTCTATCTTACCCTCTCTTCTTTTAACAAATGACATAATCACTGAACTCATCTCTCCAAAATATGTGCAAGTGCATCTTTAAAAGGAAGTTCTCTTCAGCAAAAATGGTACCTGGGTGGGAGGACCAGAAGCTGTACCCAGATTCTGGTTAGGAGAAGCCACCAGATTTGAAACTGTTTCCTGAGCTCACATTTCAATTCCCAAGTATATGTCTCCCTTTCCAATATTCATTCCCAAAGATTCTGATTCCACGGGTCTGGGTGAGGAGAAAGCAAACAAACAGTGTTCTATAGCCCTCCTCCAGCGGCATCATTGAAGATCCAGATCAACACGTAGATGGCGACTGAAGTATTCATTTGCCACTCATGCATAAAGACAGAGGGATGGTTCTCATTTTTCAGCCTAGAGATTGATGGTGGTCAATTAGCAAATGAAGAAGGAAAGACTTAAATGTGGAATCTGTCGAACAAAGGCTGGTAGTTTTACAGTGCAAGGCATACGCCCAGCAAGTATGGGGCAAAGTCATGGAGTGAGAGGTGAAATGCATTTTAAGGAAGATTGATGTAGGTCATAAACCCAGGTTTAGTTTTGATAGAATGAGATGCACCTATGAATAAAAACATAGAGATAAGGGAAATATCAGGAAAATGACTTGAACCAAAATCTCATACTTTACATCAATAAAATATTACATTAACATATAATACATTTCCCAATGTGTTATAGCCATCACTTGTAGCAAACACACCAGGTACATGCTAGCCCTAGTCTAAAATTTACACCCAGAATGTCTCATGCATCCATACATCTGTTTGTGAAAACAGCCTGTGTATTCCTGGCTCGAAGGCTGTTCCCTGCCTATTGTTGTATTTCTGCATTTCAACGTGTATGTACCACATATTTATAAACCACCCTGATCAAGCCCGAACCAACTTGATTACTTTTGATTTGTGCTGTAAGATTTCTTTATTCTTCCTGGAAATTTCCAGACATTTTACTCTAAACCCATTCTTTCTTTCTTTAGATTTATTTACTACCTTTAGAAGTAGAAAAGTCCAATTTCAATCATGTTTGAAATAACTCATTTCAGACAAGTACGTGCCGCTCTGCTTACAAAACACATATGAGTGGAATATGCAATTACTACAACTGTGCTTCCTGCCACAGGAACATTTCAGCATTATAGCATTACAGGAATAGAATGACATGCATAATGAAAGATTTCAAGATTCACCCAAGGCATTTATTCTCTTCACCTTAATGTTCTCAGCAGTAGCAGAGTATCCATTAAAAGGTACTATGAATTATGGTTGCCTAGCAACTGGAAGGAGCTTGTAACAGCACCAAAGAATGAAATGGCTGGTTGATAAAATGAATTTTCTCTGAGCATTAGCCTGTTGAAACTGCCTTTTCTTGTGGAACATAAAGTGCATTTATTTGTCTCATGCATTTTTTATTAGAAAATTATTTGAGTTCCGGGGACTTGAATCGTCTTGCTACAGGAGATATTTGATTTTAATGTGTTGTACTAAAATAAGTAATAAAAGACATTTTCTTCAAAGCAAAGTCACCAAACAATCCTGTGTGGATTTTTGAAGGAAGAAATAAAATATTTGATAAGCTATTCTACATTGGTTTCTAATTAAGACTAGTCTCTGGTAGTATTCATAATCCTCATGCTTACCAAGGTCTAAGGTTGAAATAATGGATTCTTAGTTATTTGAGCTACAGAAACATCCTGTAGTCTATGAAACACATGGGGAAAATGGATTTTTTTTTTAATCTTTCTCTTTGGTGTGTGTAAAAATTCATTTCAACAAAGATCTAAATATCAGAAACTTTACTAGTCGCATTTTATTTCATTTTACCTTATTTGCCTTTATTCTTTATTTATTTATTGTTGTAGGCATCATCTGGTTTGCTGGAATGTAGCTATATCTACAGATAGATATACATCACTGTCATTCTTAGGCCCTTTTGTTGCAGTGATTAGATTATACCTCATGTAGTATTGCCCTGAAAGTCTCTTGTCCCAAAAAATGTTCCTACAGAACAGGAATAGATGGTATCGGTCTACATCCAAAACATATGGGATGATGGCTTCTATAATTTAAAGTGGTCAGTAGAAGCTGTAAACATCCTAAAGCTGGCAACGCAGTTTAAAAATTGCTCAAAGCAGAAACAGCTAGGAAAGAAGTTAATATGCATACTCATTTCCAATTTTCTTTTGGCTCCTCATTTCATCCACTTCACTGTAGTCTTCATATATACACCTGGGATGGTCCATAATGTATTTTTATCTGCATAGGCCAAACACAGCACATTTATTCATCTACTTCCGTGGGCCTGGAAATTGTATTTCTTAAATGACAACCATTACATGTCCAGTGGCTGTTTTATGTAACATCATGCTTATGAATGTTGAGTACATGATTCATTTTATGATGACCTAACCTCTGGTTGGAAAAGGAGGTTGCATTATTCCAGTGTTTATGTCACTGATGCTGCTTTATCCATAAGGAAATGGATTATTCAAACCATGTCTAGAGCAAGGGAACTCTGAGAGAAAGGGACAAATGGGAATAATATTGATGACTGTAAATGAAAAGAATGTATACGGAGTAATTCCTCATATAGATTAATAATGAAAGGACCATCTTCTGAAATGACAGTCTTGGAGACAACTTTAGAGTCCAACTGCGTTTTCACCCATATTCATTGAAACATATCCAAGAAGGTAATGTGGTTGTAACATTGACCTAAGATCACAGGATACCCCACTACAGCTCCCTGGCTACACTTGGTGAAGGGTGGCCAGCTGTTCTTACCTTAACTAAAATGAGGTAGGAAATTTCCCCTTCCAGAATTAAGCAGCTGACCCAGCTTTCTCTTTAAAATGAAGTTCTCTTCTGAAAACTCTGCCGAGGCTGTTGTATGTGAGATTCAAACATTCTCTGCTTAACGGGACTCAAAACATTTAGCAAAACCACCCAAAAGTTACCATCTTTAACAATAACAACAACTAAAAAGGTCTGGTTCTTACTACCTAGATCCTGATAGGAATTGAAAATGAGTCTGCTTGCCTGCATTGACAATTAGGGCTCTTCCTAAAATGATGCTTTGCTGGGGCTGACCTTCTTTGGTGAAGCACAGGCTTGGATGGACTCTCATTAACCAGATAGTAGAAAACAAAGACATAAAGTTGAGAACAGAGCAGGTTAGTCCAAGCCTTGAATTTTATCACAGCTTACCAAGAAGTTCATATATATGATTGCATTCAGTGTTCACACCCAGCCTCTGGTAGAAGGGGTTCAAGAGCTATCACTAAAAAGGCAGGAGTCCTGCAAAGCACACTAGGTTTGGAGTGACAGGGCAAAATTGGGGCTTCATCTAACTGTATACGCAGCCAAACTGTTGAACCTTCTGGGCCTCTATAGCCTCTAAAGGAAATGATACTGCCCCCTTAGATGTCAACCTCAAGATCAGATGCGTGATCGTGCATATAATGAATGCTCAATAAACACAGGTAGAACCTGAATTGGAGTTGATTTGCAGCCTTGAGCCTTGGAGTAGACAGGGAGATTCTTGTGGAAAAGCAACTATGAAGTCATATATGGGGAGAAAGGCCTTTAAAATCTATTCTGAGTGGCAGTAGATTTTCCATTCCTGTGGTTGACATTGCAAAGAAATCACAGGACTCTTTCCGAGCAAGAACTGAACTGGATGGAGAGCAATTTGAACTCATGCAAAGTGTGAACACAGATGAGTGTATCATCCACTTGTGTGCCCCAATACCGTCTGTTTCCTCACTGTTAGAAACTGTTCTCATGGGCTCCCTGCTTGTACCAACTGAAACTTTCCATGTGTTGCTTTGCCATAATATTGCAAACGTTTGAAATTCAGAACCAACAGTAACCCCTTCCCCAAAACCAATTGTAACCTGTAATTGCATACCTTTTTCAACATAACTAAAGATAAATGAAGACAGCTTGGAGAAATGAAAGGTGCATTTTCAAGCTGTGTATGGATAATCAAACACACGAATAAATCACACATTAATCACTACTAATATTTTGCCAAGGTGTAAATTAAAATTCCAGAGGGAACTTGACTGATTTGATTAACAATGAGTTTAATAAAGTAGAATCCCTCTTGAACATAAAACTATTACACTCCTAATAATCCTATGTAGCTATTGAGAAAACTAAATTGAAAATTCTTTCTGATATTTGCATAGAATTATGAGACGCTGCCTGCGTGTGTTTACCGTGGGCTCACAGGCAGAAGGTTTTCACTGGAGAAAGGTGCCTGAACTATGTTTATGCTCTTGTTTATTCTAAATGTTTTATGATTGTTAGAGTTTTGGGTCCCATTATTAGATCACATGAGATTATGGCTAATTATTTTCAATTTAATATAAATCCTTAATTTTTTTTCTCTATAGGAAAATCACGAGCTTCCCAATCTTTTGATAGATTATAAAACCACCATTAAAAGCAGAGGTAGACATGTCCTAGGTAGGCAGGCTAGCAGTATTTATCATTCATGGAAATCACATCTATGGTTCATCCACAGTTCTCACTGACTCATGTGTGTAGGATGTGTTTTTTTTTTTTTAAAAAAAGACTTCTATTTAAATGAAATCCTACTTCTGCAGCCATCTATGAAAAGGTGGCAGAATCTAACATTTTAGTCTTGGAATGACTATAGCCTCATGAATATTCCATCACTGATGGTTGCCAGGGTCTTCAAATAAGCAACAACAGAAGGTCAAAAAGAAACAGAGACACATTACTGAATTTTCCTTGGTGTTGCCGTTTGATTTTGAGTGATGCATTTCTCCCACGATGGGTTTCTGTCACCTCTGTGGTTGACATGCTCTTGTGATATATGGCTTATGCCCTCCAGGACGTGCTGTGGGAGACACTGCCTTCACAGAGTATTGTTTTCCTGACATATTCATGTGTTCTATAGTATCCAGGAGTTCCACATCTGAATTCCAGAATGCTGCCATGTAGATAGAAAGGGAGTAATAAAAACATATTGAATGTTAATTGAAAATAAAATAAATGTGTATAAAGTAAGAAATAAGTGATAATTAGTGAAAATGGTAGTCATAAGTTAGGGAAAAATATGATTTCATATGGGTGAACTTGACTCTAGACTATTCTATCTCTAAGAAGTCATTATGTAATCCAATGTTTAATTGACCTGATTTTTCACACTGTCAGTGGTGATATTAGAAGGTGGATGCAATTATTAGAAATATATTTTTATTACATCCAGAGGTAATATTCTGAGACTTCAGAGCTGTGGTCTAGGAAAAGAAATGGACTCTTCCCAAAGCAAACAACAAACAAAAACCAAACCAAAACACAAAACAAACAAAAAAAATCAACAACAACAAAAAGCCTTCTCATATCCCTTTGTGCCTCTTGAGACAGAATGAATTATCTCTCACCCGTGATTCAGGACTATGTGCTAAAAAGAGTCTCAGCATGTATTTGTGTATAATGCAAGTGAGTGATAACTGTGAGTGCCTTGCCTGTTCTGTTCAGACTGATCCACTCTCGACAGCTGTGCTAAGCCAACACAAGCGGCAGAGAGAGTACTGCCAGGGCATCCCTTCTCATGGGTAAATACGAATTGAAAACATAGTTGCAGTAATATGGAATTCTAAAGGTCAGTTCAGAAATGTTTCTCCTATGACCTACTATATGAATCATAGCAGCAGAGCTAGCTTCCCACAAATTGAGGGTTACTTCCCCCTCTTTTCATGTTATCAACATCCTAATGTAGCCAGGGGCCCATTGCTCAAACCCCTGTGTAGCCAGGCACAGCCCGTATCACAGCAGAAAGTGTCTACTCAAGGCTTTGACAAAGCCAAATGGAGGGAAAATGAAATGTAGGGACTCAGCTATGTGAACATTAAAATCCTATTAACATTGGGACTAGGGAAAAATTAGAGTGAACGAAGTATCTGACTCAGACTTCCTGGATATTCTTCAAATCCTTTGTGAAATAATTTATATACTGAAGTCATGAATTGCAACTCAGGCTCATACTGGGATCTCTATGGCTACATTATGGCATTTAGTCTACACAGCATCTCTCAAAGATAGGCACGGGAGTGCCATGTTTTGTTGACAGAGAAACTGGTGCTCGGGGGAATTAAAGCAAGCATTAAAACCTAGCCCAGGCTTGATGGCCATGCTAGAACTCCATACAAATAAAGCTGATGCTGGCCGAGGCTGAGTTCAGGACAGCCTGGGTGATAGCAGGAGCCTGTCTCAAAAAAGAAAATGTAAAAAGTAGCTGAGATCGTGTGGATATCACCCTGTATTCATCCCCAACCCCACAAAATATAAACAAACTGAAGATCTGTCTGCCTACTGGTATTCCTTCCAGAGCATTCCAACCTAATCAACGTACTGTGTTATACAGAGGTAAAAGAATCACAGTTAGAAAGCAGCCAGTGGCTGCAACACGGGAGGAGGCGGGGTCATTGTTAGAAAGCAGCCAGTGGCTGCAGCACGGGAGGAGGCGGGGTCACTGTTATAAGGCAGCCAGTGGCTGCAGCACAGGAGGAGGCGGGGTCATTGTTAGAAAGCAGCCAGTGGCTGCAGCACGGGAGGAGGCGGGGTCACTGTTATAAGGCAGCCAGTGGCTGCAGCACGGGAGGAGGCGGGATCATTGTTAGAAAGCAGCCAGTGGCTGCAGCACGGGAGGAGGCGGGGTCACTGTTATAAGGCAGTCAGTGGCTGCAGCACGGGAGGAGGCGGGGTCACTGTTATAAGGCAGTCAGTGGCTGCAGCACGGGAGGAGGCGGGGTCACTGTTATAAGGCAGTCAGTGGCTGCAGCACGGGAGGAGGCGGGGTCACTGTTATAAGGCAGTCAGTGGCTGCAGCACGGGAGGAGGCGGGGTCATTGTTAGAAAGCAGCCAGTGGCTGCAGCACGGGAGGAGGCGGGGTCACTGTTATAAGGCAGTCAGTGGCTGCAGCACGGGAGGAGGCGGGGTCACTGTTATAAGGCAGCCAGTGGCTGCAGCACGGGAGGAGGCGGGATCATTGTTAGAAAGCAGCCAGTGGCTGCAGCACGGGAGGAGGCGGGGTCACTGTTATAAGGCAGTCAGTGGCTGCAGCACGGGAGGAGGCGGGGTCATTGTTAGAAAGCAGCCAGTGGCTGCAGCACGGGAGGAGGCGGGGTCACTGTTATAAGGCAGTCAGTGGCTGCAGCACGGGAGGAGGCGGGGTCACTGTTATAAGGCAGCCAGTGGCTGCAGCACGGGAGGAGGCGGGATCATTGTTAGAAAGCAGCCAGTGGCTGCAGCACGGGAGGAGGCGGGGTCACTGTTATAAGGCAGTCAGTGGCTGCAGCACGGGAGGGAGTGGACTCACAGGATCTTCAAGTCCAGAAAAATTCAAGGAGACATGGAGTGAACCTGTCTGAACTCCTGGGCTCCAAATCCAGCAGAAATAGGGTCTGGGTGCTAAGAACCATCTCACTGAGTCACTAGTGCCCGGCACAATGGCTCACACCTCGCCAAGCTCACATCTTCTGCGCAGTGTGCTTTGATTTCAGTGTTTGACAAACACCGAATAGATCGTAAAATAGAGGGTTTCAATATCATGTGAACTCACCTACATATAATATGCTTATGTGTAAAGAACTATAATCTTTTCGTTTATGCAGAGAGAATTCCGAGTCATATTTTTTTTTCTGTTTTCCAAATACGAAGTATTCTTTCAAAGTAGGAAGGTCATATTCCACGTAAATCACCAGAATTGCTAGTAATGCACATTAGAGTTGCTGACATGTTTGTAATTCTGGGGTTTAGCCTCTACAGTTGCTTCTTGCATCTCTAGAACATCAGTGAGCCATTTTATAGTTAAGCACAGGGGAGAGGTGGAAGGTGAAGTGACTGCCCAAGGTCATGTGGGATAAGTGAAGTTAAAAGGCCCAAGACAATGAGACCCTGATGAGCGGCATGCCACTTCTGCCAAAAGATCTTCTGGGAGCCATATAATCCACACATATAACCCAGACATTGACACACACAACATGTGTCTGAATCAGGTTTAATTGGTGTGATTTTATCTAGTTGACAGTACTTCACCAAAGATCCTGCAAAGGCGGAGTTCTCTAGAAGTGTGATTCTTTCAAGGAAGCCCCAAATCAAATTGCATTCTTCTTTATCTGTTTCATATACTATAATACCTAGCATCTGTCATGCAACTTTAAACCAAGTGCATTTTAATCCAGTATTGGGGCATTTAAAGACTGTTTGTTGTTTTAACCAATTAGGCTTGGAGGCAGCAGGGAAGTAGTACTATTCTGTATGGAGAAGAAAAGACCCCTTGTTTATATATTTGTCTACCCCTTTCTCTCTCTCTGTATATCTTCCCTTTCATTACTGCCTCCTTCAGACTTTTCTGCTTCCTACCACTGGACCAATCATCATTCTTGCAAGCATGCATGACATAAAATGAAGAAACACTGAGAATCAAAACACTGTTACAAAGAAGAAATGAAAATATAAAGTTAATTGTTCTTCTATGGAGTTTTCAAGCCTGATTGGTGGACGAGTGCATAAAAATATACTTGATAGTGAAAATGTCAAATCCAATGAGAGGCACAGCAATTGTGTTGATGATGAGTTGCTGAAATGACTTGATGATTAAAGTCCTTAGGGGAAGGTTTCGTCCCACAACAGTGGCATTCTTGTCCTTTCCATACCAAGTCTGGTTTATCGTCACCCTTCATGGTATGCTCTGAATGCAATGAGAAGTAAAGACTCCATGACATCAACAGGAGAATCCTGAAGAATACTGAAGAAACTGCAGTTGTTCTGTGTGAACATTTGAAAACATAGACTCTGACCTCTCCCGGAGGAAAGTCTGCAGATAGGACTCAAGCCCCACATGAACTGTGCTCCCTTCCTGCATCTGACTTCATGTTCAAATCAGGCTTTCCAGACGTTTACCTTCCCCACTCAACAACGGAACTGTCTCACTTGGAAATTAGGGTAACTTGGGGGAAAGCCCTTCAGTTTCCCTTATTCCTATCCAGATATACTCTTATTTCACCCATATCCCATTTTTATAAAAGCAATATGGTTGCCAATGGGGAGTTGGAGGGATTGGGGTGGGTTTGACTCCTCCCACCACCTCTCATGGCCATGGTGGTCCTGGATGTTCTTTGTCCATTTCTCTCAAATCACAGAGCATGCAGGGCACAGCACTGACTCACTGTTCTTGCTATTCTTTCTCTTTACCATGTGACTAAGAAGACATTTGTTTTTCTTTCTTTTAGGTTTTGTTGTTGTTGTTGATGA
Source organism: Cricetiscus sungorus (assembly GCA_030556225.1). Taxonomy (NCBI): domain Eukaryota; kingdom Metazoa; phylum Chordata; class Mammalia; order Rodentia; family Cricetidae; genus Cricetiscus; species Cricetiscus sungorus. The sequence continues at coordinate 13,914,031 of JANBXA010000114.1, forward strand.
TGATGATGATGTTCCTTTTTTCCTGTTTATTTTTCTTTGTCTAGATTAACATCTTTAACTATTGGGCCTTTGACTTTGGATTGACTTCCCTCTTCTAATTGTACTTAGGACTCTTATTTTCTTAAAAGGAAACTAGTAACTCCATGAAGATGATAATTTCCCCAACTGTTTCTCCCATCTCTCTACTTCCAAACTCTCACATATGGCCCCATTCTCCTTATATGAATGAATGGAGATCATTTTGTCTTGCTTTGCACATATTTCAACTTGCTCATCTCTAAAAGGAAGATAAGCATGCTGAGTGCCGTGAACACTGATCTCTAAGATGACTTCCTGCCAGGGCACGGTTCCAAACCTCTAACTCCATCGCTAGCTTCATCTGCCCTGATAGTCCTGAAGATGAACATGTCTGCTAGCTTCCAGTTTTAAACTTCACCTAGTTTAAGTACCTCTACAAGGTACTTAAAACTTCGCTGCTCTGCTTTGTGTCTTCAGCTTCCTAAGATGACCTACTGTGCCCAGAGAACATCCCTTTCAGGGTTTTCTGCTCATCTCAAGTTTAGCATCTCCTTGTAGTATTGACTCCATCGATTTACTGCTCTCCTAGTCATTAACTCCTGGAACGCCAGGATCATCGTTTCTATGCACATGTCTCTGTTTCTTCAGTGTCTCTCTGCTTCATCCATCACATTTTTCACCCTTCTCTCATTAGCATCCTAATGCAGTTTACTATAACAATTCTAAAAAGGAGAAAAAAAATGAACTCTTGTGGGCTAAATCTGAAATGTCTTACATAAACTCGGGTTTTGAACTCTGTGACCCCAACATGGGACACAAAACTGCAATGATTTGGAAAGTTTATCTGCCTGGAAGAGGGGAGTCCTTGAAGGTATCCTCATTTCTCAGCCCACTTCCTCTTGCCCTCTGCTGCTTTTCTGCCTTGACGTGGCCAGTTGCCCCCTGCCACATGTCCCTGCCACCCTAATATCATGTTTTAGCCAAGTAAACGTGGACATAACTCTGAAATTGTGAGTTCGTATAAGACCTCCAACTTTTAAGTTGTTCTGCCAGGTATTTTTCTCACAGTGACAGAAAAAGAACGATTTCTTGTGTATGGTGATTCAAAAGTATTTTCCCCCATTCCTCCACGTAGTAGTTAGTTTGCCAGAACAACTCTTTTAAATGCTTTATTTTATTATGTCATTTCAGTGCTTAGGCACATCCTGCCTTTGTCTCCTAACTGCGTACCTCTCCACTGTTCACATCCCGCCTCTGACTCCTGTGTGCATCTCCGTTGTTTACACTCCACCTTCCTTGTTGAGGAATGCCTTCCATTCGCCACCAGATTGCAAGCGCTCTGAATGCATCAGCTATGTGGGATCCTTATGTGAAATCTTGCCAGTGTGAAATACTAACCATTCTTTTACATGATCCCTCTCATTTATTTAATAGATGGATATGTATCATCAACTATATCTTTTTAATAATAGCCAAAGAGACATTTATCAAAAGTATAGACATTAAATATTTTGTTAAAAAGTGCAGAATACTTGAACCCTGCTTGTCAGATTTTTCCACCAGCATAACTTTTAAAACCTATTTTTCCATGTTCACACCCATCCTTTCTGAATAATACATATCCATCTGGAAAACTGTGAGTCATATGTCATAACATATACAGCCTCTAGGGTTTTCTTAATCAGAAACCTCATTTTTATAATGTTAAAAGATCACTTTAGTCATAGCTTTTGAATCTTGAACTCTTAATAACCAATAATGAACTACTTTTGTTGGTGTTAGAATAAAAGGTAGCAATAGTTCAGGGATGTTTGATCATCTACTCACTGAAATTGTTCTGGGACAAGTCATCTGGGCATCGCATTCACTCTGTGAGTCACAGCTTCCATTGTGCAAACCCCTTAGGGTGAGAACGTTCAAATGCAGCTCTGGAAGAGTACTCTATCATTCACATATTTTGCATATTATAAATGTCCTGTTACTGTTAAATTCTTTTAAAATTATGTATAAATTAGACGTATGTGTTTATTAATTATAAGAAATCCAGTCACATAATCATAACCCAGAATGTATCCTCTTCTTCTCCATCTCCCATGTCTACCCCTCTTCCACACAAAGAAACTAGGTCTCTTTCCTGCATGTGCAGTCTCCTTTTGGCTCCCATATTTAAAAAAATAAATAAATAAGTATTATGTACTGGGAGTGGAGAGATACTCAGGGTTTACATGGGCTTGCTGTTTTTCAAGAGGAGCTGGGTTCAGTTCTCAGCACCCATACGAGCAGCTCGTAGCTGCCTGTCACTACAGTTCCAGGGTATCTGACACCCTTGCCTGACCTCTGAGGGGAACTGCACACACAAACAAATCAATTCAAAATAAAATTGAAAAAATAGATTATGTTCTGATTTATTTCTATTCACTTAAAATTGAATTGTGTATAAGTGTGTATGTGTGCAGTGTGTACGCGCAATGTATGTGCATGTGTGTGTGTGGAGGGGTGGGAGATGCACACACCTGTGTTTGGGAATGGAAAAGCCAGAAGATGTCAGGTGTCTTCCTAATTTAGTTTTTTGTCGTTTATTTCCTCCAGTGAGCCACTGGCTTTTGGTCTCTGCTGGAGCAGCTAGCCAGAAGCCTCAGGATAGGGGTCTGGTGTTTGCCACTGCACCCAGCTGCTTCTTTTCCATGGGTTCTGGAGATTTGAACCCAGGTCCTCGTGCCTGCACACCAAACATTAATCCATAGAGCCATCCCTTCATCTTTTAACTCCTTTCTTCTTCATGTGGTCATCTTTGAAACGACAGCTGTTACTTCATCTTCTGTTTTGTTTTGTTTGTGTGGTTTTTTGTTTTGTTTTGTTGTTTTGTTTTGTTTGTTTTTTCTGTTGCATGGTTTCCTACTGTGGGAATTCTTCACAATCCAATTAGTTAATGTCTTATTGACACATTTTTTGTTCTCTGTTTTTTGCTGTTGTACACACGTGTGCAAGTGGTGTGTGAGAGAACAAATACAGTGGGATTTCTGGTTTTTAAAATGCCCGTTTGTTGCTATAATAGATTAACCTAACTGTCTATCTGTGTGCTGTGCTGATTTACATTAACCCTGCATATGGGCTGTCTGCTTTCCCTCACTTCATCAAATTTTGGATTTTTGCCAATCTGATTGGTCACATAAACTTGACTGTATAATTATACAAACCTGGTTCCTATAGTTAAGGACCCTTTGGGAGAAATCTGTTTAAACGTTATCCTGGTGCTAAGGAGGAGGTAGGATACTATTTAACCTTTTTCCTGTAGGCTCCGCAGCCAATTCTGTGGCATTCCTTGGCCCGCCTTTGTTCTGAAGTTTTGCACTAGCTGGTTGTCTGGTTACATTGTAACATAGTTGGGTGTGTTTCCATCTCTGTCCCACATTGTTTATCCCCGTAGAAACTCACCCTTGTGGGTTCCTTCAAGCATTTTAATGCTTTTAATATCTGTTACTCCTAACCATTCTTCATTGTTCTTCTCTGCTATTTCTGTTAATTTTGCTGCTGTGCCTTCTGACTCAAACCCCCTGTGTTCCGCCTTGGTACTGTGCTGTGTTGCCTTGATACCTCGCCAGTGTTCAGCCTTGGTACCACACTGTGTACTGTACTGTGCTTTTTAAATTGACCTGTAGAAAAAGGCATTGGGGGCTACTCAGGCTTCTCTTGATGTCTAGTTTTCAGTTTTCTTTGGTAACCTTCAACGGTGTTTTAATAAGTTTTCTTTACAAGTATTACAGGTTGTGTGAAACTTAAAGCTAGCTACTTATTAAGGATTATTTTTGTTATTGTTATGAATGGCTTTTCTATATGATTGGAGGCTTTCTCAAAAATAAGAAAATGCAATAAGACAGACCAGAACGTAGAAAATTCAAAGTTCTATTTATAGGAGGATTTGTGGCCTTGAATATTTATATCAGTATGGACATTAAGTACATAAAATGAAATTATAAAATTTAATTTAAAGGTTAGGGAAATTAGAAAAACAAAATAAGCTTAAGAAAAATTAAGCATATTAAAAATAAAAGCAGAAAATTCATGTTAGAAATAAAAAGCAAAGGACTGGGAATGGCTTCTAGTTCTTTAAACAACATAGTAAAATAGATTAGTTTAGAAAAAAAAGAAAAGTTAAAAAATATAATATATATTTAATAAATAGAGAATGAGAGAAAGTTGAAAGACCCAACTCAAAAAGTTGGTTTAAATTTTCGGAAATAAATTTGAATATCTGTAATGATACAATTTATTTAAAAACTCTTCCCCCCAGGGAAAGCTAAAAGGTGATGACAAGCAATTACTAACTTGTCAAAACTGTTTTCCTACTAATAAAAATAGCATCACTCACAAGAGGCTTAAAGAGGCGCAATAACAAATATTTAAAATTGTCAGGATTGCTTGGATGCATCAAGGGTAAGGGAACGCTGCAGCATTTGTATGTTTGTCTGAAGGAAGTATAACATTGTTTGAAAAATGACCACAGGATACAAAAGATACCAATTGAAAGGCCAACCTACATCAACAGAAAACCCTAAGTCAAACTTGTATTTGCATGTTATTTGGAACAGACAGGACTGGGGATGAGTGCACGGCCTCATGCAGAACAGATAGGCACAGACTGCAGAGCTCTATCCTGGCCCTGTCTTTTCTTCTTATTGAGACCCAGTCTCTGTTTCTCAGAGCCACCTTGAAAACTCTGTGTCCAGGCACTCGTCCGTCTCACTTCTAAGTAGCTTGGTTTAGAGTCCTGTGCTACCATACTTGGCTAAGTACAACGTTAATAAACAGAAATTAATGGTAAGACTGTTTTTGACTGAGAAAGGTTTATTACAGAAATGGGCTCGATGTTAGAAAAAGCGCTGACATCACAGGATTCACACACTAAGTACTTAGCCATGTTAGAAAACATTAATACATTTTTTCTTTAAAGCTTTTTTCAGAAAATATATTTTGATTCTGTTTTCCCTTCCTCTCACTCCTCTCCATCTCAAAAAAAGGGGGGGGTGAGGAAAATCAAAACAAACAAACAATAACACAAAAAAAACACCCAAACAAAAAATAACAAAGCAAACATCCCCCAAAGGCACACACAGAAACCTGTGGAGTTCATTTTGTGAAGGCCAACTCCTTATGGACACCAGGCTTGCCTTGGAATTTGGGTGATAGACCCCCTGACATTCCATTGGGGACACGTCATTTTCCCTTTGCCAGCAGGTATGAATTGCAGACTGTGTCTTGGTTAGGGATGCGACTTTGTGTCCACTTCTCCTTTTAAGTGCCAAGACCTTGTTTGGCTAGAACCTGTACATGCCTTGGGTATGTTGCCACAGTCTCCATAAATGTGCATCAGTCCCGCTGCATGTGGAAGACACTGTGTGTTTCCCTGGAGTCCTCTGTCACCTTTAGCCCTATAACTTTCTTGTCCCCTCTTGCACACAGATCCCCGAGAGCAGAGATTTGGTTAACTTTATACTTAGGAATGTGTGCTACAAAGTCTCTCACTCTTTGTACACCATTCGGTTCTTCATTTCTAAACTTTCATAAAAATCGAACTCACTGGTTGCTTCCTTGATGTAATGGAATACATTTATCTGAGCCTACAACCAGCCTTGTGCTTACAAGGGAGACATTAGATCATGCCGTGCAGTAAAAATTACCCAGACCAGGATGCCTCCTGCAACAACTGCCTCTAACACGCAAGGCAATGGAACTTCAAGAAAGAAATCAATTAATGAGAGAAAAGTTGGGAAAGAGAGGTAAACTCATTACTTGATGGTGATCTTGTTGGGTGCCTGGAAAAAAAGACTTGTTGTTAACCTTCTACAAACAATAGGCAGTTGTAATATAAATTTGGTACAAAGGAATTACTTTTCATATGTAATTGTTGCTCAGGAATTGTTTGATGAATACATTTCATAGTCTTGACACTTGAGTACCACTTGAACACCATGGGTGATTATATTTAATTGCTAAGTATATAGACATTTATCTCACCACAAGTGGAACACTAAAAATCTGACAATCATTGAACAAAACAATGAAAATGAGAAACAATCCCAGTGAAGGATATCAGCACAAGGATGCTAATACATGCTACTCTTTGCCACTGGTCTTCCTGCTTTAGAATCCCTCTTCAGACAAGGGTACATGGAGTCTACAAGTTAGGCCTCACCAGGGAAACAATCTGATTCCCCTCTGATATAAGTTTTGGGTCAGCCATTCTAATTCTTTTCATAACAAAAAGGAATAAATTAAGCAAATAACTTCATAAAGTAGCTGAATTGGCTGATCTTTGGAATAAAAGCTTTTTTGACCCCATGTCTATTATGACCTTCTTTATGTCTGGTACATCAGTGAGACTGTGGGAGATGTGTCAGGTGGGCAGTAGCAGGCTGGTGACTGCATTCTGCTTAGTGAGCATGAGGGAGTTCATTGGAGATGTAGACTCTTGAGACAGTCTCAGATGACATTTCCAGTAGCTTGCTGTGCAGTAGACTGCAGCAACCATCAGTGGTAGAATACACTGGGCTGGCCATCAAGGATAACTGGTGATGGGTGTGAAAACACTGAACTCTGAGCATGCAGTTATCTTCAAGGTTAACACCTCCAGGGTAGGTTGTAGATGGAGTCAGGGTTTGATATCAAAGTGTAACCAAAGTGGCTCCAATCCTCTTTCTTAAGAAGCACTTTAAGTGGTATATCGGATCCATCGCATGTACACTAAGAATGTTCTAGTCCAAGTTTATAGGCTCAATATAAGAAGTCATCACTGAGGAACTCACATCAAGAATCCATACATGGTAATGAACCTATGAAAGGCAACACATCCGGGCATTCCTCACTACCTGGGAGCCCTGCAAGGAGAGATGGATCCGGCTTAGCCCGTTTATCACAGTCTCATGCAACTTTGTCTTCAAGTAAGCTGTAGACACGGTGGGAAAGGATAAGCAGCAAGTTGTCCTGAATACAGAATTGATTTGGAGGGAATTCTCTTGCTTTTCCACCAACACCGAGAACTCTAGACACTGAAGTGTATGGCTCTCCTGTTAGAGCAGGCTCATTTGGACAAAAGTTCAACTGCCTGCGTGAGAAGGGTGACGGGACAAGAGGCAACTCTGCCTCACAGCCAACTATCCAGAATAAGCATATCTGCATCGTGTGCAACCAGCAGTGGGTAGGAGTCCATCCGATTACTAAAAGCAAAGAACGTGCTTAGTAATCATGTCTTTAAAATGAGGTGTTAATAGTCACAATAGTACTTCCATTACTGCACTGCTTACCAATGATAGAGAATATTTTTGTTTTCTTTTTGGTCTATACCTGAGTTAAGTATGCACCATCTGTTGGAATAATTGACTGTGCATATGGTGAGAAAATCTTCCTATATTTTTTGCAGAAAGTTAATATTGTTTCAACTTTACCTTATTCTTCTTTTTCTGACAGGTAAATAGTATCTGAAAAATTGATCTAATGCTGTTGAAAGCTTAACAGAAACATTTATTTCTATCTAAGTGAAAGCTATTATAATTAAGATTTTTCAATTAAAATATTTATAATTATATTAGAAAATTAAAAGTTTAAGATTAAGATTCAACTTATAGTTAAATTATTTAATATTTTCATTTATAATCAGGTAGAAATATTTTATTAACCTTTTTTATGTATTTTTAATGGTGGTCCATGAAAGCATGCCACAGAGTGCATGGTGCAGACCAAGAGACATCTTGAGAGGCTTGGTTCTCTCCTTCCAGTGTGGGTCCAAGATGTTCCTTCAGATGGTCAGACTTGGCAGCCCTTTTAGCATCCTACCAGCCCATTTTAGGAATGTTAGAAACATTTTCATACATGTTTATAGATAAGCATTTCAGCCCATGTTGTAATTTGAATTGCTTTATTACAATCTTAGCTCAGAGTGTTAAATGCTTTGGAATGTTTCTACTTTGCATATCATCATGCATGCAAATAACCTTACAGAATTAATTCCGACGAGAGGAAAAAATTGAAATTTAAGGAAAGGTTGCCATGCACCTTTATGGAATAAATGGAGGAAAGGGGGTTTTAAATTATTTTTTTTTAAGATAATAGTAGTTCAAGGCAGGACTAAGGATATGCTAAATTAAAATTTGAATTTCTTTTTAAGCAAACAAGAGGCAGCTGTGGTTACCATAAGCCTGGCTGTGTCCTCGGTGGCCACTCCTAACTATCACAGTGCGGGAGACCATGGCAGAAGGCTTTCTTGAGGACTGCAAAGCTTTTTGGTAGCTATTATAATGTGCTTCAACAGACTTATAAATCACTGTGTGGGGACTAATGATTTATCACTGCTGTAATGAACCTCACAGGCATCAATACATCAGAATCCACTTTGAGAAGAAACTTGTCAAGTCCCATTGCAATGATGACCAGTTTACTATTGTTACTAATGACCCCTGATCAGCTCTCTGGATCTATGAATAACCTCTCTAGATTATTTGGGGGGAAATCAATGCATATGCAAAGTAAAAATATATGCTATTCTTCCTTCCTTTATCAGCACAAGGACTTGTTGTCAGCTTTCAAAGCCTAAAGCTTCAAAATTACTTTCAAATATACCTAATCCAAACCTATTAAGATGTGGGTGAATGCGTCCTCGCATCCTAAGAGGGTATTGTCATTCCAATGGCTTGTCTCTATGTTACTAAATTATGGTGTTTTCTTTCTCCCTACTAGAAGCCTCAGCTGGACCCCTGAGACTTGACTAAAATAGAAATTACTGTGTTAGGGCTTTTCAAAAAAATGCTCACCGATGTCAGACATTTGACCTGTGAGGCTTTTAAACCTGACCTTGTTGCTTCTTTCCATTCATTAAACCACAACCTTTGTTCTCTTGTCATAAAAGATAAATGAAGAGTCACACAATCTTTGTTTAAGAGAAGATTTATTGTTTACATTAATGTAGATTAAGTAGGAAGATACCAATTATTTTTCAAGTCAATCAGATGTCTTCTTAGAAGTTTCAATTTATGGTGTGGACTGTTTCTCATGATTATAGTCTCTTAACTCAGTGGCACTTTTTTTCCCTGAAATACAATATACAATAAAAACAAATGATTTTTCTCAGAAATCATACATTTTGTACTTGGTTTACTTTCCAGATTTTTTTTTACAAAAGATCTGAAATATTACAGGTTTTGATAAGTAGTTAAAATCAGGGTTTTAAGTGTAGTTTTGATTCTATAAGGGTGTCACCATGATGAATTTCAATATAAGATTTAAGCTCGAGAGAAAAATTCTGTGAGCAGGAGAGGTAACTGGATGGTGTCATTATCACAACTTGGAAACAGAGAAAGTGCTTTGAAAAGAACAAAAACAGTGTAAACTTTTATTAGAGCTTAAAACTCTCCAGTGCTTTGATTATTGGCCATATAGAAAGTAAAATAATACAGTAAGTCATCTTGAATGCATCATTTTACACTTTTCATGAACTATATAATAGACTTGACTAATAAAATTGATATTAAGTATACTTAATCTATAAAAACCAAGCAGGTCCCTAAATTTAAATCCTTTATATGACTGAAAAGGGAATCCAAAGACTTCAGTGTTCACAAGTCATGGGTGACAGTGGATAGTCATGTGGTGACCAAGCTGTTGGAACTTTAGTGGGAACTTTTAAGCTGTGATTGTAACTATGGAGAGTCTAGTACCATTCCTGCCTCTGCTAATGTACCTATGGGCTTGCTGAAGAAATGATAAGATGCTGGGGGAAATGGCATCTGTGGTTAGGAGAAGACACTGCTCTCATGGAAGACCTCTGTTCACTTCCCAGCACCCATGATGGTCAGCTCAAAACTACGTGTAACTCCAGCTCCAGAGGGATGTCTGTGTCTTCCATGAGCAGCTCTCATTATGTGAACATAGCTCACAAATACACATAATGTAAAATTTTGTTTTAATGATAACCACAAAGCAGCTTGATTCTCACTTAATCTTAGAGCCTGCCTTGTTGTGTGCCTCTCTTTTTCTTACTCAGATTGAAAATCCACATGGGGACCAGTGAGATAGTTCTGTGGGTAGAGGCCCTTGCTGTGTAATTCTGATGATCTGAGTTTGGGGGGTCCTTTTTTCTGTTCAGCCTGCTGCATTCCAGGATGAGAGGGAAAAAAAGGCAGAAGAGGTGACAGAAAGCTTTGTATGGGCACAGATGAAGAGAAGCCTCCAGTAGACAACTTTGGTTAATCAGCTCAATTTTATTCCAGAGTATAAGGAATATATAGGATTGGTGAGTCCGACAAACCCTAATTTATATTATGTGACACACTCCTATCACAAGGCTTAGTATGTGGCAGTAGACTCCTATAGCAGAGCTCCCAGCACAAGTCTTAGCAGGAATCTGTGTCAAGATGCCTGATTCCAAGATGAATTAAAAAATGAATCGGGCATCTTGTTTAGAAACAGCTTTTAGATAAGGTCAGTCCTCCAGGCCCAGGGACATTCTCAGATAAGGGCAGGGAGAGAAAGGAAGCCTCGCTGGGGAGGGAGAGAGTTTCCACATTGCTGAGCTTAGAGAGAGTGGCTAGGCTATGCAGACTGTGACCTCTAACCAGCCAGCAATGGATTCCAATGTGAGTTCAATCCCTGGAACCCACCTAAAAGTGGAAAGGAGAGAATTCTTCCTCAAAGAAATGCGTGTCCTCCACCCACACACACACACATAAACATACATTGTACACACACAATCATAATAAAAATTAGTTAAAAAAAAACCTTTCACCTCAATCTAAGGGGTTTTATTTGGAAGTGGATTTTATGGGTCTCCCTGTGCCTTAAAGAATGGGTTCCTCCAGTCTGGGTGGATATGCTAGATCTCATCATCCAATAAAACAGTTGAAGAATTCTGGTGTTGACAGTATGGTAGTGAGTTAACTCTCCCCAGAGTAGCAATACACACCACGGCACTGTCTGTATGCATCTGTCCAGCTTGTGCCATTAACACAGTGATGGGAGTTAACATCCTCGCATGGCAGACCATTCTGATTCCATTGTTAAAAGGTCTTCTTGGTGAATTTGATCCTGCCTTTTAAACTATAGCTTGGTTTTTGGATTTGGGGTTTTTTGTTTGTTTGATTGTTAATTGAAAAATCACTCAATGTTCTAAGAGGGAAGGCCTCAGTGTAATGACTGAGCTACCTTCAGGTTTAGACAACCACACTGCAAAGCAGATCTGATCCTCAGGAGCACATTTTCTCGTGGTCTCATAAGTCAGCCTCAACTCTTGTTAAATACCAGGGACAGCTAAGGTAGTTTGAAGCAAATCTGGACTACTAGGAAATGCTTCATAAATGTCATTTGAAATTTATTCTTATTGTTTTTGCTATAACAAACAGCAGCTGTCTGTGCAATGAAAGATGAAGTCAACATCAAGAACGGTATAGGATGTGTCAGCAAGTTTAGGAAACCAAGATTTGAGCAGGAGTCTTGGGTTAGGTCAATCTTCCCCCATGCTGTGCCACCCTAATAAAATCAGGACTCTTGTACCTGGGAAAGGGATTAGATTCCCAGCTATCATGATCCATGAGATGTGTACGGTGAGATGCAGGAGTCTGTCAGTCACAGGTAGTTACACAATGAAATGAGCCTCAGTGAGGTATGGCACAGGTGTGTCCTCCCGTACTCAGGGTAAAGGGACAAATGGATCTGAAGGGTGCCCTTGGGCTAGACCCCCTGTGTGAAATCCTTTCTCTCATGAAATAGCAGCACTGAGACAGCAACCTTGCCTTCAGTGAGGTAACTCAGACTCTGAAAGGCAAACAAGGTATGTATTCACTCATAAGTGGTTATTAGATGTAAAGCAAAGGATCACCAAGCTATAATCCACAGCCCCAGAGAAGCTAGGTAACAAGGGGGACCCTAAAATGGACACATGGATCACCCTAGGGAAGGAAGTTAGATGAGATCTACTGCCTAAACTGTGGAGGGGGAGGGGTAAAGGAGAGGGGAGGGGTGAAACATGAGGGAATGGGATGGTTGCGGTAGGGAGGGATGCAATGGGAGAGCAATGAAAGAGATATCTGAATAGATAGAGCCACTGTGGGGTTAGGGAGGAACCTGGTGCGAAGGTAACTCCCAACAATCCACCTGGATGGCCCAGCTAAGACTCCTAGCAGTAGTGGAGAGAGTACCTGAACAGGCCTATCCCTGTAGTCAGATGGGCTCTACAGTGTTCATGCTCCTGGGATAATTTTTCCTTCCAGCCCGGCAACTGTGTAAATTGCTCAGGATTCCTGGGAATGGAGTTCCTGGACCAGTCTTTGGGTTTAAAGTTGTAAAACAGAGCCAGCTAGTCTTAAAGACACTGAAATAACAAAACAGAACAAATATTTCTTCAGACAGATACACACACACACACACACACACACACACACACACACACACACACACACACACACACACGAGGACAGAGATATGGTCTGGGTGGTAAGTGGGCTTCACTGAAGAGAACGTTTGCTTCTAATTTGGAAGTCGACATAATTAAATTTTGTGTCCTGAGGTTAGTCACAGAAGACCATTCAGGACAGCCTTGTTTGCTTTGCAGTTTGGTCAACTACAAACCCTTTTGCTTCATTTGACTGTGTTTGTAAGAATTACTTCCCTTGACACAAGGCAGTTCCCTGATTTTTGCAGGGAATGTAGCGTGGTGATTACCAGGGGACTTGTCAACTGCTGTAAAGACCTTCGTAGATGGCCGGATCGCGTGACTGCATACTATGGGCCATGTATTTTTTTATTACTTATACTAAAATGTTTTTACTTGACATAATAGCAGTACTAAAACTATGCTTCTTGTCTACTTCACAAAACTAGGTAATTCCTTTTGATCTCCACATAGACATTAGAAAGGTGTTCTTAAATTGTGGTAATGTCTCTTTAGAGAAAATTAATTTTTATTCTGTTGGAAGGACATCTGCTCTTTAGTTAAAATTATGGAAGGCTAGAGCATAATTTCTAAGTTGTGTGCACTGATTGGTATTTCATTTTAATCACAGTAGCAAACCTGTCTAAACTAAATTACCATAGAAATACAAAAAATTCTTAGCTATCATACCAGGAGTCTAATATAGTTTAATGTCTCAAATATCAAAGTATCATCAGTTCTAGAGAATTCTAATTGAAAGGCTTTGCACATGAATGTAGCTTTTAATGGAAATGAGATCTTATTCACTTTTCTTCTGCTATATTTATCCAAACACAATTCTTATGGTGGTCTGTCTAGTGCCAAAAAAAAAAAAGAAAAACAAATGTAAGGAAAGAAGGAGGAAAAGAAACATTTTATTTACATCTATAGAAGGGTTGGAAGTTATACAAAGGCCCTAGGGATATCACAGGACACAGGAACAGTCCAGAAAGATAGAATTCCTATCAATGACAAAGCAAGCTGACTGTACTGAGCCAAGACTATTGGCTGCATAGTGTTGTTGTAAAATAGCTTAACTGGTGCATTCCCTGCTCTCAAGTGACACACTTGATTCCCACGTTAACCTCTTCATTCGGAAGTATTTCAGAGTCAACTAAAGTGACAAAGTGAATAAACCTTAGTGACCTGAAGGAAGACTGAGGAGGGTGAGAGATGAAGATTCTAAAGTGCTCTGGGCAAGCACAAAAGAACATTGTTTAGAATTTAAGGGAGAATGGAAGCACAGTCTCCGGGATGCTACTGAAGCAGGGCCCTGGCCTCCATCCTGTGCTAACTTCCCCTCCAGAACCTGTGCTTTCCTTCTCTACTATCCATGCCCTGGATGTTGGGGTGAACTCAGGAGACATTCTGAACTCTCTTGCTCTAAGTTTGAATTACTGTCCCTTCCCAACTTCTTACAAAGAGACAGACTGTTCACCAAGGTGTGGTCATCTGAGCCGTGCGGGATGGCACACACCTACAGTTCTAGCACTTGGGAGGCAGAATCAGGAAAATCACTGTGAGTCTCAGGCCAGTGTGCATAGTGAGTTCTAAGACTGTCTTTCAAAAATTAAATAAAGAACATGGGGAGTTGGGGGGAACGGATGGAGATGGGGACAAAAGAAAAGGAGAGAGAAGAAGTTGTAAACAAAAAGGAAATAAAGAGGGAGGGAGGGAGAGAAAGGGAAGATGTCAAATGTGATGGACTGAAAGCTGCAAAGCTGGCGACTTAGTCAGGGATGTGGCTCAGGGCTGATTTAGACACTGAGAGAGAGGCTGTGAACCCTGGTTTCTGAGAAACTTTGATGCTTAGCATTGGCATTTGATTGTTGTTCTGTTACCCAGGAAGGGTGGCCTAAGACAGCCCCTCTGTCATCCTCATTACCCTGAGTAATCAGAGCATACTACAGTGAGGACTGGGGGAGGGGAGGACAAATCAACGGCTGAGTCTTCCCTGAGTCTTCCGAGGGTTTTTATTTTTAATGTGCAGGCTTTCTCCTAATGCCCCAGACCTTCTGCAGCGACCCAGGTCTGGGCACAGAATGGAATGTGTTTGATACGCCTGCAGGTTTTCATACACCACACTTCATGTTTGCTTTGGGAAACAAACATGTGTGTTTCACTGTTTGCATAGTGAAATCAAAGTTAAAAGAGACAGAACTGTCACCTGAAGAACCTTCTTTCAGGTCCGTGACTGAACAGGTCTTTGGTTGGTGTGAGCTCTATTGCTTTATGTGCAGGCTGTGTGTGATTCAACTGTGTGTGCACAGCGTGCCATGTTGCGAGTTACTAAGAAGGCTTGACTCTCCACTTACAAGTTTAAGGAGGAACATACATTTGTAATCAGCTGAGAGCCCACAGAGAATGAAGGGGGTTTGAGGAGAAGTGTGCTTGTCCCTACACCCCCTTCTCATGTGTATGTCTTGATTTGTGTTTCTTGAGGTTGGAGGATGAACTGTGGCAGAGTGCCAGCTAAGCATGAACAGGGCCCAAAGTTCCATCCTTGGCAACAATACATACAGATGCATGCATGCATGCATATACACACATTTCTTAGTGGTTTTATGGTGGGCGTTTCTTTGTATGGGCTGAAACTCATTTTATGTCCCATGATAACTTTGAACTCATGAAAATCTCCCTGTATCAGTCTCCCAGGTGCTGGGATTACGAGCATGAACGGCCACACCCAGCTTTTCCTCTTCAGTCTAATCAGCATAATGTTTTCTGACAGTGTTATAGTGTTTATCCTTCCTTCTCTTCCAGTTCCCCCATGTGCCTCCTCTTCTCTTTCGCTGAACAGTTCTTGTTTCATGTCCTGGTTGTCCTGTTGTTCATGTCCTTTCATGTCCTGCCTGCCCCATGCTTCCTCCATGCCTAATATTACAGTTTTAATTTCTTAATGGCCTTTTTGTGGCTTGTCTTTTTTTCTTTATCATTATTGTTTATTTGCATATGTACTTGTGTATTGGTTGACTGGTTGGTTGATTGATTAATATAGGATCTCACACTACTTCAGTGACCTGAAACTCACTATGAGCCACAAACTGACGTTTAATTCATGGAGATCCTCCTGCCTCAGCCTCACTGCTAATGGGATTGCAGACAGGCGCTGCTATGCCTCACTCACATATGTTTTCTTGTTAACAGCTTCTATTGTGGTAAAGTTCGTGACTGTTCCTATTTCTCCCCCCCCCCAAAAAAAATGGTGTTTCTGATTTAGAAAGGCAAAATGAAGATGTATATGTTGAGAAATTATTTAAAAAGCAGACATAGGACATCTGGCTGCACCACTGTGTAACTAAAAAAAAAAAAATTTAAAAAAAGGATGCTGCATACCGGCTCTATCCATGTAGAAAGCTCAGTTGTGAAATCTGGTCCCAACCTTGGCTCCTTTTGTAAGCTGGGCTCTCGGGAGTTAGGGCATAAATCACTCTGTAAATGCAGTCCTTGAGTCAAAATGCAGTCTCCATAAATATTTTAGCAGCATTTGTGATGCTTTTAATTCTACATCATTCCACTTGAGTTCACTTCAAAGCTAAATTATTAATGTACCTCAACCTAAGAGTTCAAAATACAATATACTGAAGAGAACACACTAGCTGGAATGCAGAGACTCCTTGGAAAGGTCTAAAAGAACACGATCCATGTGTATCTGCATCTTGAGAAAAAATAGCACCCACTAGACAAAACTGTCTGTGTTGCCGTCCACGAAGCAGAGTAGCTGGCATGTCGTAGGTACTCCTCAGACTATAGTACAGTCAAAGCTCCAAAGCAAGAGGGTCCTCTTGAAGTGTCCTTCTTTGCTATTCTTTAGACATTTAGATTCTTCTGGCTACCCACGGGATGTACACAGATAGGACCCACCAGCCTCTGCCACCTCAGGAAATGCCACATGTCCACTAGGACCCTCTTCACACCACAGTTTTGAATCAGATCACATAAGCAAAGGAAAGCAATGAGGCCATCATCGTTCGAGCAGAAATGTGAGTGCCTGGGACTGGCTCCACACATTCACTTTTGTCTTCTCCACTCATTTTAAGAAAATGGTGTGAGCCCAAATTACTGAACACCAAAAGGTAGCCTTCACCCAGGGAACCTGCAGGTGCCAGAGCTAATGTAGACAGACTCTAGGAGGGACACATCGTATCCTGCCTTGATAGCCAAATAGCCAGAGGGTCCACCAAACCTTACTGTCATGATAAAATAGCTTTTGCTCAAATTCTGTCACAAAATGCATAAAGTAAGCATGTTACAGACATTTGAAAACATTGGAGTACAAGCACTTTAAACCACCATTACTTCCCTTAATATATCATGCAGTGCAGTTTTACCTAATACAAAATCTAGAATGATGTCTACCTTATATGCCATCCTATATCCTTCATCTGGTAGCAGAAGCAGACACCCACAGCTAGACACTGAGCTGAACTCTTTGAATCCAGTTGCAGACAGGGAGGAGTGATGAGCAAAGGGGTTAAGACCAGACTGGAAAAACCCACAGAAACTGCTGACCTGAACTAAGGGAAACTCATGGACTCCAGTCTGATAGCTGGGAAACCAGCATTCCCTGAAGGTGGTGTTAGTTAAGAGGACTGGGCAGTCTATGAGACCTCTGGTAGCGAATCAGTATTTGTACTTAGTATATTAATGGACTTTGGGAGTCCATTCCACACAGAAGGCTACTTACTCTCTTGGGCTTAAACACATGGGAGATAGCCTGGGCCCTGCTCCAAATGATATGACAGACTTTGAAGACTCCCCATGGAAAGCCTCACCCTCCCTGGAGAGCAGAAGGGGAATGGGATAGGGATTTGTGGGGAGAACAGGGGAGGTCTGGAAGATTTGGGAACTGGTATTGATATGTAAAACAAACTTGTTTCTAATTTAAATTAAAAATTTATAAAAAAATATGGATTGTGAGTATGCTGCATGTAAAGAACAGACTTGTATAAAATGTCCCTGTGTAACACACATATAATCAGTAAAAACAATCAAAAGTTTAAAAAAATGCATTTAAAGCATTTGTATATTTCAAATCTGCTATAAGAGATCTGACTGTCATAAAAAAGTGAGGAGACAATACACATACAGAAAGATCCAGATCTATCCCTGTTGGGTGGAGGTCTGTCCCATTGTGTGGAGTGTTGTGACATATTATTTATAATTCAATAAGGCTTGCCTGGGGATTCAGAATGCAAAGCTAATCACAAGCCATAGAAGTCAGGCAGTGGTGATACATACCTTTAATCCTAGCAGTCATACTAACTAGCCATAGAGCTAGGTGGTGGTAGCACACACCTATAATCCCAGGACGCAGAGTACAGGCAGATGGATCTCTATTAAGTCAAGGCCACACTGAGCTACACGAAATTGATCCAGTCCTCAAGAGAAACAGCTCACACGAAGGTGATCTCAGCTCTTGGGATCCCATGCCTTTAATCCCAGCACTAGGAAGCAAAGGGTCACATGTGCAGATTTAGTTTCCAGACAGGGAGAGCAATTGTCTCTGAGGATTCGTGGAGCCAGAATCACTGAGGTAGAGGTAAGGGACAGTGGCTGGCTGCTTTGCTTATCTGATCATCAGCTTTGACCCCAATATCTGTCTCTGGGTTTTTATTTTTTGTGTTACATATTGGCATCCAACATTAAGGTATGAATTCACAAAAAAAAAAAAAAAAAAAAAAAGCTGCTTTTAGGACACTGGCCTGAGCTGCAGGCCGGACTCCCGCCTGAGTCCCTACCTGGCCTGCTAGGTTTTCTTTTGTTTTTTTTCCCCAAGTCTTTGAGGGAGCTGTCTGCAATAACAGGAATTCCAGCCTTTTATATTAGACTCTCTGTATATTTTTACATCTTTAGAAACTTACTTTTTTATCCTAAACGTTTTTCATAGCATGCTATCGTGTTTTGAATTAAAGTAGATTAAAATTAAACTTGGCCTTCGTTTTGCATTTTGCAATACCTATTGAGATTTTTAGACATCCTTCTTTAGAAATGAAGTCCACTACAAATAGACTCTCCTCTCCGAGAAGACGTAGTGGATGCTACGCGTCCTTGGCTCCGATTTTTCTGATCTTGGCTCAGTAATGCCTTGAGTGGGTGAATCCAGAGCCAGAACTACCTTCACATTCACAGTCTCAGGAAGCCAGATTTTCTTGAGAACACATATATTCCTACTGCTCCTACCCACACATACGCAATACAGTCCTTACACTTTTCTTACTCCCAAACAAAACAGCAATCCCCTCGTTCTGAAAAGAACAGAAACAAAAAGTACCAGTCAAACTTACAAGAAACTTAATATCAAATTATTAAAAACACCAAAGAACAGAGGGTCAGAAGAGAAAGCCACGGGTTAGCCAGTTAACACAGTGCAAGCACAGTATGAACCCCTAAGCTGGAATGGATGCGAGGGACAAATGCATGACTCCCCAACAGGAGACCTGTCAGGTAGAAGGAATACCCTAGTACTTGTTTGGTTTTTTGGGGGTTTTCCCATTTGTTTTATTTTTCTCCTCTTTCTGTGATTAGCGATAGAATCCAGTTTTCTGCCATGCCTGGCTACCAACATCCCTTGTCTATCATGAAGAAGAAAGTCCTTAGCATTCAGGTTCTGGATTTCTTTTGGTAAGGCAGAGTCACTCAGGAAAACCCTGCTCTCCAGTCTTAGACGTGGAAGAGAAATCTCCAGGATTTAAGTACCTTCTTACAACCACTCAGTCTCCATCGTGCAGATTCAAAACTTGTCAGATGTTCAATTAATCACCATCTATGGATATGTAGTTGAAGTTCAGTGCATGCTCAATGCCCAGGAACATGCAGGCAGCACAAATCAGAGTCTATGGACAATAAAAATTAAAAAAAAATAGGACATGAAGCTGAGGGTACACGAAGGTGGGGTGACTTGGGTGGAGTTATGAAAAAGACTTGGGGTGAATATGATCAAAATACCTTGTATGGAATTCTTAAAATTTAATGAAAAATACTTTTAAAAAAATATAGCCAGCTCCTTAAGCTAAACAATCCTTGCCACACTGCCTCTGTCCCCTGCTTTTATTACTTAATTTCTTCAAACTCTAATAGGAAATGCAGCCAACTCATCCCCTGGCTGTCTAGGAAATAACTTTCTGAAGGATGGGACAGTGCCTTTGCATAGTTCTTTTCCCTGGAGTCATTGGGCAAGCCTTTCCTGAAGAGCTAGTAACTTAGCTCTTCAATGAGGTCTGTACATTTGGAACACCTGAAGACCAGTTCACTACAATACACAGTCCATGCTGGGGTCCTGCTAATCCCTAAGTAGTGTTTAAATCTGTGCATTAAGATTTACTTTCATGAGGCTGAGTTCTGTGAGTCCCGACAAATATCTGATATTTTGTATTTCCCACCGCAGTGTCATGCAGAATAGTTGTGTCATAACAGCAATCTATTGGCTTTACCTACTTAATTACTCTCCTACCTCAGATGCTTAGCTGCTGATGCTTCTTCAGCCATCTTTTCCTTCTCCAGAGTGTAATGCACTAGGGAAAAAAATACTGAACAGCTTTTTCTGACAGACATCTTACATCTTGGTGTATCTATCAAAATTTCCTTCATGTCTTGTTGAGATTTGATAGCTCATCTATGTTTGTCATTGAATAATAATATCTAATGTAAAATTCATCATGGTTGATTATCTCTTCACCAGTGATAGGATTTTGGGGTGCTTATAGCTAAATCTACTACTGTAAACATTTGTGTGGAGGTTTTGAAGTGGATATGTACTCAAATAAGTTGAATAAATCGCCAAGAGCACAGTTATTATAAGCATTTGCCCAACTGTCTTCCAGGACTGTTGTACCGCTTTGCAATCCTAGCAATATTAAATGGAAGATTCTATTTTACTTGTTTTTGTTTTGCTTAGAGGCATCCAATTATTTCACCACCACGTTTTTTTTTTCTTTTGATTTCTTCAAGACTTTATTTTGTAAATTTTATGTGTAGGAGTGTTTTATCTGCAACTATATTTGTGCCTATACATAGTTCCCTGAGGTTCCCAGGGACTAGAGTTACATGGTTAGGAGCCACCATGTAGGTGCTGGGTCCTCTACAAGAGCAAACAGACGCTCCTAACTACTGAGCCAGAATCAGTAGTTATGGCGACAACAGAGACATAGTCATTTTGTACAACCTTTATATTGTTCCCACAGAAAAACTAATATGCTGATAGAGTAAAGAATCTTCACTGTCACGTGATGTTATAGTTTTACGGCATGACTAAAAGGGCATTCTCATGTAAAGTACACTAATTTTGACTGTGACAGTATCTTACCTAAACTCCAGGGGCCTGAGGCTAAATTGAATGGTGAGTTAAACTATAGAATATCTAAGAAAGCATTAGTGGTTTTTTTTTAATCATTAGTATTTTTAAGGTATCTATAATAAGGTCCAATAATGTATATGGTAAAGATGTAACATTCTAACAAAAGTATCTGATTCTCATCTAGTTATGGGGATAAAAATGCTAGAGACAGTGAATGTATGAAGGCATAAGATCCCCAGCACACATACAGAGTTGATAAGATCAGAGAGAAGATGGCAATGTTGGATAGGCCTACACAATGCCATTATTATTTTTATAATTGTCATTTGCTTTGAGTTGCATTTTTATTTTTATTTAGTTGGTTTTTTGCATTGAATTACCTTTGCTCTTCCAAAGATCAGGACTGTCTTTGCAGGGATCCACTTCTGTTCTCCATTGATTGTGTTTGCTCTTCACCAATAGATGATTTTACGCTTGCAGCAATTCTGTCAGTGTGAATGCAAATTTCTTCTTCAGACTACTGTGCCTGTTCTAGTTTCTCTGCTTTGCCCTGTCATCTCAGGGTCAGTTTGCCAATAGCTATAAAATTGCTCACTGGGATTTCATTGGAATTTCACTGAGTCCATGCGCATAAAGCTAAAAAGAACTTGACAACATTGTGTCTAGTGCTTGCCTTTTATTTAGATAACGTTGCATTTTTTTTTAATCAGTGGTTTGTAATTTTCTGTGAGACTTAAACATGTTTCCTTAGATTTATACCTAGGTATTGCATTTTTAGAAAACTTTTATAAATGGTGTTTTTAAATGTTCACTGTGCAATTTCTCATGACTGGCCTTCAAAGAAGCATCACACATTGCATATCTGCTATGTTTGCTTATTGTTTTCAGGTCAGCTTTGTCAGTGGTGATGATTTTTAGGGAACTTCTGTTTAAAAGTGTTCCATCTGTGACTGGGAAGGGATTTTCGCTCATTCTTCTCCATCTATGTAACCATTTTCATTCTTTATTACATTTAGCCAGACACTCAATACAGTGCTCATTCGGGGTAGTTAGGGGAGTCCTGAACTTTTTTCTTCTCTTACAGGGAGAGCAGTTTCTCATCACCAGTGTAATTTTAACTGTAGAATTTCTATCAATACTGCTTTTATTAACTATGTTTTCAATACAGCTGAGAAAATTACTTTCTATTGAAGGGTTTTGTTTTTGTTTTTGTTTTTTTAAATCACAAATAAATGGTTGGCTTTGCCACATGCTTTTCCTTCGGTACAGATGTGATCATACAATTTTGATCTTACTGATACATTAGATTTCACAGAGAGATAGTGAATGTTGATTACTCTTACAGATTTAAAATCCCTCTTGGTTGTGGAATATAACTATTTTATGTAGTGTTAGATTAAATATGTGAATATTTTTTGAGTTTACTTTTATGAACATGAGAAAAACAGGCCTGCAATTTTTCTTCTCTATGTCCTCAAAGAATGAATTATGAAGTCTTTCGCTTGCTTCTGATTTGGGAGGGCATTATGAGAGGTCTGAACCAATTCTTCCATAAATGATTGCTAAAAACCTCTTGGAATGGTGACTCCTTTCTGGAAGGTTGTTGGTTACCCTTTGGTCTGCTGGGTATTGGTTACTTCATGTTTTCTATTTCCTTTGGTCTGAGTGCTGTGTTTGTGTGTGTGTGTGTGTGGGTGTGGTGTGTGTGTGTGTGTGTGTGTGTGTGTGTGTGTGTGTGTGTGTGGTTTTTTTTTTAATTTCAGTGTATTTTTTATGTCCTCTAAAATGTAAAATTTTAAGAATGGCCACTCACATTTTCCCTTCAATTCGTCTTTTTGTGAATCAGTTCTGTGGACCCCTCTTTGTTTCTGGTATTCGTAGTTTGTTTTCTCTATGCATTGTTGGTTATCTTGTGTAGAGCATTGACAATTTCACTGATTTCTTACGGAACCTCTATTGTTTTGTTGACTCTCCCCATCCCCACATTCTGAGGCCAGCTCCTGGCTTCCTGCTCTAAATTTTACTGTTTTCTTCTGATTATTCTTGTAAAATTGCTCTTCTTTCTCCAGCCTCCTAAAGCAAAAGCTTTGGCGACAGATTTTATGTGTTTCCCATTTTCTGATATGTCTAATGACTTTTTCTCTAAGCATTCCCTTGGTTATATTCTGCAAATTGAATCTTCTTTATTTTAATCAGTTATTTCTGAAGTTATTAAAGTGTTTAGAAATTCTAAATAACTTTATAAACCTTCAGTACTTTCAAGAACCTTTGAAATATTTTGAAGAGAATTTCTGACATTAGGCAATGTACTATCATGCCAGATAAAGAACCCCTTGTCTTTGTTAATAAAATAATAACTTAGTACCAAAAGGAGATAATTTCCTGTTGATACTTCCAACCAAAAATCCATGTGGTAGTACCATATTGTCAATAGACAATTCTGTACCATCTAGACTAACAAGAAATTCCTGGGCAGTGGACAGCTCCCATAGATGTTCATGAACTGCTCATAAAGGCAGACAAGAACCACACTGGTCTGTATTTTACTATTCAAAACTTCAGCTCATCCAATATTCATCCAGTAGGCACAAAATAGGGCTACCTCCTGAAGAAAAGAAGTCATTTGGACTCTGTCTTGTAGTGTGTTAGAAATGTAGACTCCAGACCTTTCTCTAAAGTTTGTGAATTATGTCAACCATATTTTAATAGCGTCCCTGAGAAGTTGTGTGCATCTTAAAGGTTACAGGGTCCTGTTGGAAATGAGTATAGATTGTGTTTATGCCACAAAAATATGCCAAGATGGGAAGAATAGATCTTTGTTGAGCTGGCCAAAGAAAATCTCTCCAAGAAGGTTGCCCTTGGTTGAAACCCAAGAACAGGGACTTACTCATTTAACTCCACTCTATCAGTATCCCATCTGCTCAGGGATCTGAGCATCACCAACAGAAAAAAAAGTAACTAAGAAAGAGGGAAGAGAAGCAAAGGATATAACTTAAAAATATATTATCTCCCTCTTTCATTGTAAAAGATAGGCATAAATTGTCTTCAACTAGAATACCCCTGGCCTATGAAAGAAGTAATGAGATGTAATGTTCTATTGCAAAAAGTTGTGAGTTTGTCTTTTCCAAAAGCATTTCTTTTCCATCAGAAAATAAATGGGTTCTGTAAATTCTACTAGCGTTTATAAATGTAAATGCAGATAAATGATTAGATTGCTATAATTTTGAAAACTGCTGGGTGGGTATTCTTTCTTGCTACTTTATAATGAGTTCCAGATTTTAGTAATATGAATATTTCCACTTGCCTCCAGTTGATCAATTGAGTTTTTCCTATTTATTAGAGCTGTCATTGAGTGGTCTTATAATTAAGCTAGATATATTAAATGTGTTTAGAAGCAAAAAAATGTAAATACAACAAAAGGAACCCTGAACATATCAAATATATATATATATATATATATATATATACATACATACATATATATATATATATATATATATCCATCCTAAATGGTCATTCTGTTGGTTGACTTTTTTTTAATAGGAGGTAGGTTATCATTTTGGAAAAATTCACCTAAGTTGAAATCACCTCATAGCAATGTTTATGAAAAGGCCAGAAAGCAGGAAGATGTGTTCAAAAAGTACACACAATAGAGCATTCTTTCCTGTTTGTTGTAATTAAGTTTTTGCAATAAATATTACTGCTATTTTTATTCCCATGGCTTTGAACTAATTGGATATATAAATATAGCAATTATTCAGAACCTAGACTAACATTTTATTCAATGACCAAGACTTTGCCCCTGCTGGACTTCACTGCTGAGCTGGCAACTTAGTGACTGTCCCCTCTCTACAGTCCTCTGAATGGCTGAGTCCATCAGTCCTAAAGAGTTGAGTATCTTATTGTTTAATTCCTTCTGTTGGGACATGATGTGGATTTAAACTCAAATAGAGCTCCTCTAAGGTGGTAACAGTTCTTTTGGGTGCTAAAACATGTCATTGCTATCATTAAAATTTAAGGAAAGTAATAAAGTTAATTGTATGGTGCTTCTGATTAAAGTATATTCCCTTGGGAAGTTAAAATATCCATTAAGAGTCTGGACAAATAAGCTCCTCCCTGGCTGTTGTCCTGTTTACCCTTTCTTGTCATGCCCCCCCCTTTCATTTTCTTGCTGTAGAATGCTTTAAGCCCAGAACGACTTTACTAGGAAGCACATGTCCATATACCTTTGAATTTTACCTTGATAACATGCTCTACCAAGTAATTACAGGATGACATGAGTCACAGGGAAGTCTAACTATAAAGGGTTTGAGGGCTGGAGAGACGGCTCTGTGGTTAGGAGCACTGAGTGTTTTCCCAAAGAACCTGGGTTCAATTCTCAGCACCAACTTGGCAGCTCACAAATGTCTGTTACTCCAGACCTGGGAAATTTGCCATCTTTTTCTGGCCTCTTTGAGTACTAGACAGGTATATAGTGCACAAACATACATTCAGGCAAAATCTCCATACACATAAAAATAGATTGAAAAGAATAAAAATAAAAGGTAAATAAACAATGGAAAGATTTTTATTGAAATGGTGAGTAGATAGTCTATAAAAGCATAATTTGTGTGGTGACATTTTTAGCTAATAGAATGTGTTGTAAACATAATAAGGGTTGCTTTGTCCACAACTTTTCTAAGATCCAGTTATTTTTTTTTTAAAAAAAAAGGGGGGGCTGAGTTATTTTTGAACATTTAGTCTCTATTTAGGAAGTAGTAGATGCCCTCCTGTTAAAGTAGCATCAGCTATTACTGTATAGAGGATGTATCCAAAGACTTCAAAGATGCGACACTTGAAAGTCACGTGCAATTCCCTACCCGACAGCTCTTTACATATTTTTATAAGTGGTTGAACTTTTAAAAAATGGAACTCGTCTTTTCCTTAAAAACCACATTTTGCATTTTTATAGACAACATTGCTTGTCTGAAAATTACAATCATTACATGCATAGGCTAAATTCTCCCTGTTCCATCCGCATGTATCCTCCTGCATGAAACAGTGTTTGTTCTTAATTTCAGAGGTTGTTTAGTGGGGTCTTAGCGTGGTTCCGGGTTCTGTGCTGGAGCCAAAGTAGACCTCTCCTCACTTCTATTGTGGCGTACTTTTGATCACAGATGTCCATCTTTGGCTGCCTGGGAGATCCTTGAACATAGGATGCTTCCTATCTGCCTTTACTTGGCCAGGGTCCCCTTCAGTAGCAGACAGACAGTATTTAGGAAACAAACTTTAAGTAGAATTTCCTACCCAAGGAATCAGTGTGTTAAGTTTCAGTAGCCCTGAGTTCTAGTCATACCTGACTGGCAAGGCCTTCCAGCCGTCTTTTGTTACAAGAACATGTGACCATGAGATCTTATAATATGCTAGGTACCTAGTTCAGGTATCATGGCTATGATCAAGCTTGAAGATCAGAGAGCCTGTGGCTAATTTCACTCACTACAGGGCTGCAGAGTTGCCTCCGTGTCTTTGGACTTCCCTGGTACTGTACCAGTGATGCTGAGGGGAGGGGAATCTCATTGGTTGTTACAGGGTTCAATAGTGTGATACATCCCAACATTGAGTACTGTGTTTGGTGTGTAATGAATGTCTGTATGTATTTTTTATAAAATATATATATATATATATATATATATATATATGTCTATCTGTATTATTTATGAAAGACCTTAGAACCATAACTACTCAAGGTGGAGGAAACAGATAAGGAATAGGAAACTGCTTGCTGGGTCCACGCCATGTTAAATTTTATGTGCTAAGTGTTTCCTGGGAATCAAGAAATGATATGTGTGTTGTGTTATTAATAATTGCTCTTGGGACCAGCATCATGGCACACACTTTAATCCCACCCCTCCAGGAGCAGAGACAGGTGATTCTCTGTGAGGTAGAGAACAGCCTGGTCTATGTGGTGAGTTCTAGGCCAGTCAGAGTTACATAGCGAAAACTATCTCAAGTCTAGGAAGGAAGGAAGGAAGGAAGGAAGGAAGGAAGGAAGGAAGGAAGGAAGGAAGGAAGGAAGGAAGGAAGGAAGGAAGGAAGGAAGAAAGGAAGGAAGAGATGGAGAGAAGGAGGGAGAAAGAAAGGGAAGGAGGGAGGTATGGAGGGAGAACTGCTACCATATTTACTTTTTAAACCTGCCATACAAGATTGATTATTAGGATTTTTTTTAACTCTTTTGATCATAGGCCTCTAATTTCAATGTGCCTTTGGTAAGTGATAAACCTATAAATGATGGTTAATTCAAACTAACATTAGTTTAAAATTAGCCACTATTAAAACCTAATCATTTGTTGAGAGGATCTCTTTACTGGACATGGAAGAATTTTTTTAGAAGCAGATATTTGTCCAAATTAAAATTAAAGCAAGTATCTCCCCTATTCTAAATGAACATGTGAGTTTTTCTAGTCCTAATTTTATTATCTCCATTTTACAGGATAGAGCTTTAATTATGACCTTTCTATCAGGAGAAGCCTTGTGTTTAGGATTAGAAACTCACTGCTCTAACTAGTCTTGTTAAAGAATATGGTTTGATACATTTTGTGCTCCAACTTTTATAAAATCCAATGAACATTTCTAATAACACTTTTCTAATTTCATGGCTCAATGCACAGTCAGTAAAGATTTAAATAATTCAGAAAGAAATCCTATTCTCTGTTCTTTATTAGAAGTTTGAGTCAAGCAAATTCTTTGACATTTAATAGGTTTTTAACCCTTTTAATAACTTCTTATAATGAAATTTATTGGTAGTTGTTTTAAAGAAAGGGTTATTATGTTAGCTTGAATAGCAGTCAGTAGTTTTTATGATGAGTTTTGAGACCTTAACTCTATATGACTCAAAATATGTAAAAGCACAAATGAGTGAGGAATGTTAATATTAACTAAATTAGGTATACCAAGAAATATAGAGACTTACATAACTATGTTCATATAATTATCTAACAGGCTATAAAATTTTGGCAGACAAATATTTGAAACGTAATTGTTTTAAAGGAGCTTAAGGTCACTTACAAAGTCAGACACTTTAAAGGAACTGAATGAATTATAATTTTCCTGGACTGATTTTCCCAAGTTATTAATACCATGCTCGACAGGACAGGATTTCTAGCCTTTTCCTATCTGGGTTTCATGCTATTTTAATGTTTTATAATATATTATTAAAAGGATTATTGGATGAGTTCCATAATAAAAGTCTAATTTAAAGCTGTACTTTTCTTCAAATTTCTAATAAGCTGGAAACATACAAAAACTGCCCAGGAAGCTCTCTTATGCAATAAGAATGTTAATTCTGCTTCCTGGAGTGTGTTTTTGACTGGGTGCCCTGTGTTGCCAGTGATTTAAGAGCTTCCAGATGAACTTCAGTGTTCCCATTCTGAACTGATGTTAAGAGGTCTACATGCCACTTCTGCCAGCATCCCATCGGCATTCCAGTGGAAAGGCTGAGAACATAAGTTAATAGAGTGTAAATATAGTGTGGAGTGTTGTTGTGGCTGGTGCAGGCTGCCATGACCATGCAGCTTCAGCTCTGGTCAGTAAGCCACCACTCAGAGAGCAGTGCCTCAGAGGACTTCCCAACTCCTCCATCATTTTCACTTCTGGGCTGTTCTTTATGTTTTAGTGCCACAGTCTTCTAAAGTATCCTGGAGTTCACATGCCATTATTCTACCCTGTCTCTGTGCACTTAAAGTTATCCCACAGGCACGAGCATTGTGGGATATGCTTGATACATGGGCACACTTGAGAGCAAAGCCCTGCCCATACTGCAATACACATACAAAAGTCACGAGATGCACAAAAGAGCAGCTTAGTAAGTAATCACAGGAGTACTAATAGCAGATCTCTTGATTTTTATTATCACACTGACACAATTTTGAACAAACTGCTGATTCACAAGTCCTTGGAAAGTGAAGGTGGATCACATGGTTCCCCAAATTCTCTAGACAAGATAGAGCAACCACCCATGAGGCATTGTGTCCGGCCATGGATTGGAATTCTGAGAAACACTTGTTGCCGATATAAAGCAAACCATGGTTGCTGCAACTGGCATGTTTTTCTTATTTGTGCTAAGCAGAGGAGCCCTGAAGCCTACTGAGGCTTGGTCAAGCTTAACAATATTATCATGTTGGGAGATGGTTACTCATTAATCACATTAGTATCCACATGAAGCATTTAGAAATGGGTTATCTCAACTCAAGCAAAAAGTACTTGACAACTGAATGGGTAAAAGCCATACCCTATACCATCCTGGCCATGGTAGTGCTACACAAGAGTCAGGGTATGACCAGGGTTTGTGGATGACCTTATCAGGCAGCTGTTACAAGCAGTTTTCCCACCAGCCTGGTGTCGCTGCCACGTCATC
The DNA here is from genome assembly GCA_030556225.1 of Cricetiscus sungorus. NCBI lineage: Eukaryota > Metazoa > Chordata > Mammalia > Rodentia > Cricetidae > Cricetiscus > Cricetiscus sungorus. The sequence goes on from JANBXA010000114.1 coordinate 13,943,191, forward strand.
CCCAAATAACACACAGAGACGCTGTATTAGTTATAAAGCTGTTGGCCTATTACTAGCATTTCTTATTGGCTACCTCTGTCTTAAATATTAATCCATTTCTATCAATCTAAGTATCTCCACATGTTCTTATCTTACAGGAGAGAGGGTCTGGACCTCTGCTCTCTTGGTCCTACATTTTGACTCTCTACTACATCTCCCAGAGACCTCCTTGTCTCCTAGTCCCACCTATCTTGCTTTCCTATTTGCCAACAGTGCTTTATTCATTAACCAATAAGAGAAACATATTTACAGAATGACATCTCCCATCAGGCAGCAGTTGAAAGCAGGCTGTAAACCCAGCCTTCATTGAGGCTGTGTACTTTCTCACAGTGCCATGTTGGGGTCGTGGCCATAAGCTGCCCTACTTATTCCAGAGATAGCCTCCACAGATGCAGCTCTTGGCTGCATGGATTCCTAGTCTGTGTCAACAGATCTCCATGAACTAGAACTCATCAAAGACAAGAGCAATGACAAAATGTCAGCAAGAGCCACAACAAGGAAATTAGTTTCAATCTTGGGGAAACAGTCTTCTCCTTTAGTTGATGCTCACTGTGAGGTACTCAAGGGCAAATATTCATTTTCTTTTCTCCTAATTTTGCTATGAAACTATCATAGCAAACTATCACTATCACATCAATGACATTGGTCTGTTACATTGTGTCTCCTAGACCAGAAACTAAGCTGCACAGAGCAAAGGTTTTAGTGAAGTTGGCCACTTTCAGTGTGCGGGAAACCAAGACCAATGCATGCTCCATAGTAAAAATTTGAAAAGTCCTCCCTTTCTAAAAGTAGAAAACGAAATGTCATGTAAGAACTAAGATAGCTGACTGGAAACAAAGGCAGCCTGACTGGATGAGCAGTGCCTCCAGTGACAGTAATCCACCTCTATCTGAAAAAGAAGAATCTTCAAACTAAAAGGGTGAGGCTGTGTGCCAACCACTCTTCTCATCTCTGTGACAAACACCATCACCAGCTTTAGGAGGAAAGGTTCTCTTTGGTTCACAGTTTCAGAGGGCATAGCATGTCACAGTAAGAAATCATGGCAGGGGTTAGTCACAGTGGCTAGGCATGCCTTGGAGACTTATGTGGTGGCAGCCAGGATACAGGGAGAGCAGACAGGAACTGGAAGTGTGCATCACCATCAATGGCTCTCCCCCCATTGGGCAAATTCTACGTTAAATTCCCACTTCCTAAAGGCTCTATGGCCTTCAATATGGCTCCATGAGCTGACACTCAAGCATGCAAAACCTAAGCCTGAGAGGACATGGCATTGCAAACCCTAACAGATTGCCCTCTCACTTGCTTGTGCAAGGTAGACTCCCCTTGCCATGTTTGTTCCACAAAAGAGAAATAGAAGCCAAACTCCATAGAGAAAAGCCAGGGCCCAGAGAGGATTCTGGGGATATTAGGATCTCCCCCTCACCAGTCTATTGTGCCCTTCACTGTCTGCTAATTAGGTCATCTTGGGAGAGAGGATTTAAAAGAAGTAATAAAATATGTTCAGTTCTTCTTGTAATATTTGTCAGTGATGTTTCTCTCTTACACACTAAATTCTCTTGAGTAATGAAGGTCCCTTCCATGAATGAGGTTGACCTAGGCTGGAAAAGCAGGAGGGTGAGCATTATGGAGGCTCACATCATCAGCATGGACCTGTGTTTCTTGAGTTAGTTTAGATGTCCCCCCAGGCCAGTGGTTCTAGAGAGTGCTGTGTGTCAGTGGTGTAACATCTATGGAATTGTGTTCCCCACAGCATCTACTCCTCCTAACTACAAATATTTCACGTTAGAGTATTGAAAAATATCTGAACCCTAGTAGTTCCTACTGTGTTTTGAAAGAAAAGCAAGAGTTTAAAATTCTAAACTCAAAAGCAAATTTGGCTTGGAGAATTTTAGAGTTGAAATCATGTTGATCTAAACTTGAAACTATAGATAAAAATGTTTTCACTAAAAATGTCTTGCCCTTTAAAACTTATCCCCCCCCCATGGGCAGGAGAGATGCCTCAGTGTTTAAGAGCTCTGACTGCTCTTCCAGAACACCCAGGTTCAATTCCCAGCACCCACATGGCAGTCACAATTATCTATAGCTCTAATTCCTGGGGTCTGGGACCTTCATGCAAAACACCAATGCACATAAAATAAAAATAAATAAATCTTTAAAAATAAAACTCATTTTTGCTCATCTTTAAAATTACAGTTTGTATAGTATTTAGGTATTTTTGTCTCCTTTGACAATATCAGTGTTCCATGCCAAACACATAATAGCAAAGTGCTATTATTTGTATAAATTATGTATTTACAAGTAATAAATGGAGCACACAAGGATATCACATTAGGATAATTTATTTAATTTGTTTAGACAACAAATAATTAAGCTCTCTCTTGGAAACATATTTATGAAAATCATAAATAAAATTTGATTATTAAATTTACCCACACATTTGTTCTAGTATACACATTTGCATATTAATTGAATCCTTGGAAAAATATGTAATCAAATTGAGGAATTAAATAATATCAACATTTACATTCTTCTTGTAGACTCTTAGAGTGTATCTTTCCTTAGGGAAAAAAAAACTAAAAATGCTTGGCTTTCCAGCCCTAATTAATCATGCAGGCCAGTGTAGATAACCCAGAGCAAGACTTAGAAGCTTTCCTTTAGATGCTATAAATGGTATGTGTTTGACAATGAACATAAAAGGAACCAGGAGCAAACACTTGTCACAGCCAAAGCCACCAGGGTCTCTTCATGGCCTTGAAGAAAGCACTCCCTCGCAAAGGGTGTCAAATGTGGAAAGACAAGGGTAAGCAGGAGAGCTTCAGAGATTCTTCACAATCTCTTGTTCCTGCTGGGTCAGGCACAAAACCAGAGGTGCATGCATAAACAACAGAATGCAACAGCTGGTGAGCCATATTAGCAGTCAGGGCCCAGGGGCTAGCCCTGCTCCTGAGCTCTGTTCACCAAGTGCTGTTCGTTTAAACAGCTGGATATGAGTACAGAGATGAGGTGTCGTTAGAGTTTTATGTGTGCTACTGTTTCACTATAGATTGTCTGCTAGAGGCAAAGATAATGATAGCTTTCCAGGCTCCCACATTGGACCAGGAAGAATGCTTATGTTCAAGGAAACAGTAGACCGAATTGTTGAACTCCAACAGCAAGCCTCCAACGTCCTGTGTCATATTAGAGTGCAATTTCAACACCATTAGTCAGTATACAGCTAACATTATTACAAGGGTTTTCTGGGGGTAAAGGTATTCCAGTCACACCAAAATAATGTCTTAGGTGGTCAACATGGGCATGTTTTTTTCTTTCTATTTTCAAAGGATACACACTTGTTGAAATGTGTGTCAAAACTTGCACCTGGTATTTCCCACTTGAACACTATCTTCAACCTGGAATGCTCCGGTGTTAGAGAAGGAATGTGTCATGTAAGTCAGGAGGTCAATCATAGAGCCGGGCATTAGGCAGAACGAATAGATAGCATCTACTTGGATTTCATAATTGAACTTTGGATTTCCAGTAATTGGAAAAAACAAAGCTTTGAAGGAATGGGCATGAAATTCTTCATCACTATAGCCTTCCTCCATTATTTTAATTGGCATTTTTGCTCCCATAAGTATGGAAAATATCATTGTACAACAGCAGGTAGGAAAATTTAAAGAAACAGATCAAGTTTGCAAAAGAATGAAATCCAGCCCATCCTCAGATCAAGTGTTTTTCCCAAATGATGAGATAAATAGGAAGTTAGAAAGCCAATGATCTATAGGACTTTTAGCCAAGGAAAAAAATAGTTTTCTAAACATGAATTAAAGAAAGTGAGAGATACACGCCTTAGACATTACCTCAACGCATTTCAGCACTGGGGCTTAGCAAATGAAATTCCTAAGCGATTGGGATGTGCCGTGCCATGTCGACGGAGCCAGGGCCATTAGTGCCATCTGTACCTGACCAAAATATCTCTTCACTCCAGTTCAGGAAAGGTGATGAATACCTACTGTGTGACAAGATTTGCGCTGGATTCTTCATGTTGCTAAAAATAGATTACTTAGTCTATAACCAACTTAGGTGTATCAGTTAAAATTACATTTAAGAGCATACAAAAGATAGCCCCAGTGATAAAAACTAAGAAGAGATGGTCACATTAAAAACCATATGCTGGGAAGATGTACTGTATCAAAGACGGAAACCCTTCCCTTCTTGCTCTCCCAGCCACCTCAGAGCACTGCCTATTGGCCCCGATGTTTTCTCTAGCTCTAATCATCATCCAATAATTTTAAAAACTAGAACAAGAAGAGAATATGGAAAAAAATTATTACTACTAAGTGCGACTGTACTGAATTGTTCACTATGAACTTAAAATATGATTGATAACAAAAAAAATGATATCTGGCTATTTCAAATTTTGCATTTGACAGTAAGGCGTAACAAGCAACCAATGCTTTTCAGGAGGAAACTGGTAATGAAAGCATTTGTTTACTTGTGTGAGTTCACTAGTTATATTTAAATAACTAAAATCCATCCACTTTAATCCCCCACCCATATTTATCATTAGTAATTAACACTGGGTTCCTCCTGGGAGAGCAAGGTAACACTCATATACTTCCCATAGATCAGGAATGTCAGCATGGTGCTAGGATTCAATTGTGTGTTGAGCATGTGGGGCCTGCAGAGTCAATGATGATCTCTTTCCTATGCTCACCACCCTCCACATCAGACAACTGTTTGCTGGTGCAGTGACAACACTGCTGTCTGCCTAACCTAGCATCACTAGTGGCATGATGAGCCTCCAGGAAGAGATCATCATCCTTGACCATCTATCTCACCATCTTTACCCAAATGACCCTTTGCCACAAATCCAGAAGCTCTGTGTGAAAATCCATTTAGAAACCATAATCCTCTAACACCAGGTTAAAACTACCAGATTTCTGTGCAGATGAGTTCAAATGGGCTCAAACCATACTATACATGTGTGTGCTTTGAAACTAGAGATGCATGGGAAGACGAAATCGAGATATCAAGTTGCTCCATTTTGTTAGAGAGATGATTTAGTTAGTCTGACTCTGCTGGCAAATACTTTGTGATTCACAGAGCTAAGAAACGTGTTCTCTAGATAGCCAAGTCTGAATGTGCACTCCACGCTTTACCTGATACTAAATTGGGAGAGTGGGGTGTGCCATAGGGCAGTGTTCATTCACAGGCAGCCACTTTTCCATGCCCATAATTAAAGCTGTTCTAAATACTAAGATGCAGAGATGTTCAATTCACTTGAGAGTAAGCCTTTTTCATGCTTCCTCTTCTTTTAAAAGCCCAGTCTGATTTTTTACAGCACCCTATGAAAACGGAAGAATGTCTATGAAACTGTGTCCCTCCTATAACTGTACAGTGAGAATGCTTTGTGAATGATAACATTACCTTTAAAGGATTAGAACAGTACAGTTTGCAGTTTTTTTTTGGGGGGGGGAATGTTGGTTCAGGCAAGGGACTTGGGAAACTTAAGCTTCACCGACAAGAAGGCAAAGTGCAACCGCTCAAGGCTAGGAGTGGGGCCTGCCCAGCAGCCGGAGAGCAGCCAGCAGGATTAGGTGGCCCAATAAGAAGCCTGCCTGGAAGCAAGAACACAAGCTCCAGACCCGCACAGCCACATTCTGTGTTCTGCTGGATCTAACCAGTGTTGTGAAATGACTTGCACATGCTGATGGAAAATAATTTTGCTGCCATACAAAAGAAACAAAAACAAAGGCCAGGATGGGGTTCCTTAGCCTGCCCTCACACGTTTTTCCAGGTCATAATACTATTTCAGATGAGTAATTACTAAGCCTCTTATCTATGTGGAATATTTTTGTTATGCAACAGCAGATAGCATTAATTAGATATTTAGCTCTACGTGTATTTTTATCTATCAGGTCCTTCACTGCGCTTTGTTGATCTTCTTCTCTCTTGTTTTCTGTCTTGAGCAATTTTTAACAATCGTCTAACAGAGAACTCAACAAGCCACACCAGTAAGCACCAGGACCTCTGCCTTAGGTTTGGAACTGCTAGAGAAATGTTCAGTGAAATCCATCATACCCCCTCTTACACGATGTGTTTGACCTCCAGATAACGTTAAGCGCTTCATCCCCCAATGCGTTTAATTTTAATCCTGCCGAGACTGAGATGAAAGTCATTGCTTGAATTACAAGAGTGAGTCTCGTTAAGGCTGAAAAGCAGTGACCCAGATAACATAATGGATTAATATGGAGACCTTGGAGTTTTAGAGCCTTGCTTTCAAATCTGCCTGTTCCGTCAAGCCACGGCAGTAGTCAATCAATTGGTTAATACCTGCCTATACTCATTCTGGTTATTCAATAAAGGATTAAAATAAACCAGGCCACCTGCAGGGAGAGAGTTTCTTGTAGACATGACATGGATATTGTTCCTCTGAAATAGCAACAATATGGTTGGTTGCCTAAGCAAGACAAGAATGATAGTCACATCACTAGACATGCCAACAAAGATGAAGGAAACCCATGAGTCCCAACCCTAGATGAAGAGTTCCAGTAGTGGTTTCTCCAGGGACAACCTCCGACATAGGTTATTCAATCCCCACTGGTCAGGCCTAAACATGTAAAAGCAGCCCTAAATGGACTAAGCAGGTTTTATAAACATATACATTTACATTTGTGTGTATATATTATATATAATATAGTATGGAGGATGGAAAGAGTTGGAAGGAGGAGGAGAAATGATATAAAAATGATATATTCATGTATGAAACTCTCAAAAAACTAAAAATATTTAAACTGAGAACACTCAAACCCTCCTTAAATGATCAAAATTAAAATATAGTGTTGAATGGACAGCTGTGATGCTAAAATCCCTAATGATTTTGTAATTTGGATGGCATTCTAACAAGCACCAACATGTTGACATTTTCATGATATGATTACATACAATATTATAATGTATAAATAAATTAATAAGATGTCTACTTATCAGAACAGAAATATAAGTACCCTGAGTTGTACTTATGAAATGCAATATTGACCAAATTATCAAAGTCTGGTTTGGCTTCTTGGTTGTGGTAATGAGATTAAAACCCATGGCCTTGGCCTTGCCAGTCCAGCCCTCTACCACTGAGCAATATGTGCTCTTATCTTTTGGTATTCTTTTGAGTAATGCATATGTTAAACTATTAAATTACAGAGAAAATTAATGTGGATACAGCTTAATAGGACATCTTTCCATCTAAAGATTAAGGGAAAAAATTTAGCTGAGCATGATCGCATGCACCTCTAACCTTAGCACTCAAGAAGCTGAAGCAGAAAGATCATAAGTTCTAAGCTGGCCTAGGCTTGCATTGTGAGATCCTTTGTCAAAAAGTCAAAACTTAAAAGTAAAAATACAAGAATGTTTCAAGAAACATGTTTCTGAAAAATTGTTTATCTATTTTAGATGCAAGATATTGGGAACGCCGAAGGAGCTCAGTATGGCTCCCATCCTCAGATGGCAGCCATGAGGCCGAGAGGCCAGCCTCCAGACATCAGACAGCAGGCCAGCATGATGCAGCATGGCCAGCTGACCACCATCAACCAGTCCCAGTTGAGTGCCCAGTTGGGTTTGAACATGGGAGGAAGCAATGTTCCTCACAACTCCCCTTCTCCCCCTGGGAGCAAGTCTGCAACCCCTTCACCTTCCAGCTCGGTACATGAAGATGAGGGTGATGACACCTCCAAGGTATGATCCGTGTTTCCTGCTTTCTTTATACTGTGAGAAACATTGGTGGGAAGCCTGTACTTGGCTAATAAAACATAAGGTTACAAACTAAATGGATTTAACCACACATTTACCCATCATAATTTTAAGTTCCTTATGTGTCCTTTCAGTATGCATTTATATATAACACAAAAGTTATTTTTGCTCTTAAAATGTATGGTATGCATAGTGGGTAAGGCTAAATAAGTTGACTTCTGCAATCGAGCCTACCATATGGCCTCCCGGTAACATTTTTCTCTGTAGGACCATTTGTTTTCCTTGCGAGGATCTCATGAAGCACAGGCTAGCCTCAAACTCCTGAGGTGCTATGTAGCTGGGGAGGGCCTGGTTTCCGCTTCCTGAGTTCTGAGATTGAAAGGGTGGACCCTTTGTCAGGTTGTGGAACTCTGGAGATCCATCTTACACTGGGAAAGCACCATACCAAACAGTGCTATTAGTCACAGTCCAATTTCACTGTAAGAAGCAAAAGTTCTGCAGTATGTGTGCAGGGAGTGCAGGTGGGCATCAGAATGTGTGCTGGAATGCAGTTAGATAACAGGCTCAGGTCACCCGACCCAATCCTTCCACACTAGTGGAAGGGTAAAGGACAGACCTGGGTGCCAATGTTTTCAGGTTTTTATGGCTCTATCACTAGATGCTGTTCTTTAAATCATTTGGATGGGAAATTGCTCTTAGATGCCCTTGGAGGAGGAAATCAGCTGAATTTTCCTTTAAATGCCTCTAAAGTTGTTTAAGGGAATTGTTCCTTTAAAAATATAATACTTTAAAAAGAGAAAATAAAATGACTGTGCCAAAACCCTGTATGTTTTTTTCCTGAAAACCCCTTCCCTTCCCTAATTACCAATGAAGCATTGCCCAGATTTATCCTAGTGAGAAGGGTATGTGTCTACCAACTGTGCAAAAGCCCACCAGTACACAACTGCTGTATTCTATTTGCATTCTTTTTTAAAGATTTATCTCATTTTTAATTATGTGGAGGTAGTGGGTGGACAATATGCAGGTACCCCAAGAGGCCAGAGGCTTTAGATCTCACAGGGGCTGTTGCTACAGGCATTTGTGAGCTGCCAGATGCAGATGTCAGAAACCAAACTCAGGTCCTCTGCAAGAGCAGCACGGGCTCTTAACTGCTGAACCCTCCCTCCAGTCCCCTCTTTTATTTCTTTAAGAAGCTTCCTAATAAATAGTCATGCATGTCAGTCGCTCTGTTTTCTCCTCACCTTCATAAGAATTTTGTTTGGAGAAAGTCAAACTCCAGACATACTGCTCTAGGCAGTGCTATGGGATCTGATCCATGTGGTTCACTGCCAGTGTCCATACTAAACTCTTAATAGTTCAGATGAGTTATAATTCATAGATTATCCAATGCACTGGCAGCAGTGCACTCACAGCATTTTATTATTTCTGTACTCTTGATGCCCTAGTGTTTGGGAGTTCTTAATCTCTCAGTGACTGTACAGTTGGCTGCCATAAATGACTCCACTGTGAGGACCCCTGTGATATACAAGCCAGCTAACCTGGACCCCTCACAAACCAATTCAGTATCCCCCTGCCTCGTACCAGGTCCAGGGCCAGCCAACAAACATCCAACTACCAAGTCCAGAATCTGCTTACACTGTACCAGGCCTTTCCCCTGCTCTCTGAGCATGCCCTCACAGGCTGCCAACTCCTGCCCACAAACTGCTGACACCTGCTCTGTGCCATGTGTTGCCCTGGTCCTTTCTGTCCCTCATTGACTTGGGTCCCTTCCCGGGTGGCCATGTGCTCAGCTGTGAATCCTGTTCTTCGGATCTCTCTTCCTGGAAGCCATTTCCATGTTTTGCTGACTCCCCCAACAAAATCAAATCAAATCCCAGGTACAAATACTAGTGTCTCTACACATCTACCTGGTTCTGTTACCCTCATAGGCAGGTCTGTAGTAAGTGAGGTAGTGTCCACAGACAAAAAAGAAATACTAATGGAAGTCTAGTTCATAATAAATAAACCACTGGGCATCAGCTGGCTATTTAGATGACAAAGACAGTTATTCTCAGAAAATATGAATTATTCTAATAGTGCCTAACTATCAGTGGTTGCCTGGATCCAAGTATGAACACCAACCATATGTGTATGCCCAGAGATTTGTGGGTTGTAGGCAGTTACCTAGACAGAAATGATATTAGCTGTATTATACCAGGAGATCAATGTTCAGCTCACAGCAATGATCAATTTGTTCATCCGGGCTGTGTCTTTACCAGAATTCCTTCCTGACAATTCAAAAAACTAATGCAAAATTTGTAGTGCTTTCTAACAATAAGTTATATGTAGGATATGTATTAATTACTGTAACATTCTATATGCTCTTCAACTTACATGGGTGGACAAGAACCTGAAATTCTTAGAATTGCATTCTGCCATTTACTGTTAATCACTTAGGAACACAGCTTGTAATTGTCCCAAAGCATGAATTTTGTTTATTATAAACCACCAAACTTGTGTTAAGTTTTGCCAGTGAGTTTCCTATCCATTCATCCAATGTCTACATCTTAAAAACATGCACAGGTGTCTAAGTGGTGGTAAGCCTGTGTGGTTCTTCCCAGGGGCTCTTGAGCAATTGCTCTGGGAGAGGGGGATAAGGAAATGGATTTCTCAACAATATCCCTGTTTCAAAAAAAATGGCTTCTTTTCTTTTACACATCTCACAAAAATTCAACTGCTATTATAATTCTGAATGCTGTTGCTCACGGTAGATTCAGAATTCCTCTGCCATTCATTCAAGCTACTTATTCAACTTATGTGTGTTGAAATGGAAGAAAAATCTGCTGAAAGTGCCTAGGCATTTTTAATGATAGTTAAGAAACAGACAGTACTTTTTCCTTTATGTGTGTAGGATTTGTATGTATTGTTGTATTACAGAAACTCTAGTTAAATGTGAAATAGCATTAGGTAAAAAAGATCATAGAAATCATTTCCAACAAGTGAACCAAACAGGAATATTGAGTTCCACCCAAGAGAAAGTGGCTTTCCGAGCCCCTCTTAGCACACCATGCCATCTCCAAGCAATTACATATTGATTCCAGTTTATCTAATTGAACAATTAAATGGAATAACTCTGTTTTGATAGAAAAAAATATATTGTAAATACACCAGCAGAATTAATTATCACCTTGCAAATGCCACCCATGGCTTTGATTGCTCGGAAGCAGTGTTGACAGCTTTGAGTCACAAAAGAGACCTGCAGAAAAATAAAAGCTCAGGTTTGTAGCTCCGAATCTGTAATCCTGCTCCTATTAGTTAACAGACACTTCAAGACACTTAGAGGATCTAGCATTACACGTGTGTGTTGGATGTAGTTGTTCCTTTAATTATGCACTAAGACCCACAGTAGATATTTTTCTTCTTTTACTTTCTTTTCCGCTAAAAACACCCTTATGTTTCTGTGCGTCTCATGAATGATGCAGAGTTAGATGATCTTCTGCTGTGACATGGAACAGTTCCAGCACTTACACAAACATCTGGTCTACCTTGCCTTCTCAATGTGGCACTTTCTTTTTACCCCATAGACGTTTTATATTACTTATTCTATCTTCTTTAAAAATTCTTATTTTTCTCCTCCAATTATTTCTGATTTTAAGACTGGTAAATTGGTATTCTCATTTTTCTTTTTTTTTTTTTATTAGTTCTTTGAGAGTTTTGAGTTTCCTATAACATATTTTGCTGATGCTCATTCCTCAAGTCATCTCACATCCATTGCCTTTTCCATAACCACCAACGTTGTGTCTTATTAGTTCCTTCAAGACCAATTGTATCCCCAAAATATTCTTGGCTGCTTTGTGTCTTGCACTGGATCATGATTGATTTACCAGTCAGTAGCTACACTCTTAGCAAAAACTGATTCTCCCTTTCCCAGCAGCTAACGCGTGTCAATAGCTCCATGTCTAAGAGTGGGGTTCTATGCCCAACTCCTCTTTCTAAACAGAGATTTGATCTGATTCGGGCTTACACTGATTTTGTACATAAAAGACGTAAATGAGTTGATGTCTTTACACTGCTATTTAGGTTACTTTTAAATCCAAATACCCTTCTTCTGTATTATATACTTATATTGCTGCTAATGTTCATCATAATTGTAATTTTTAAGATTCTTAAATATAATAAATTTCATTAAATTCCATTTATATTGTTTTACATAGTTCATTTTCCTCCAATTTTATTTATATGTGTCATTTACATCTAGCATTACTTCGTCTTAACTTTAAAGAGTTCTTTTGGCATGGGTCTTCTTGGAATGTGCCTACCTTAAAGAATATTTCTGCTGGGCATATTTCTGGATTGACAGTTACTACCTTTCAGCATCTTGAGGCTGTTGTGTTTTCCTTTGAGCCCTTGTTTCCATTGTTGCTTTTGAGATCTACTGCCTCTGTCTTTCTTTGAAAGTAACCTGACAGTCCTCTCTAATTGGCTTGAAAATCTCTTGCCTTTGGTGTTCTTTAGTTTCAAGGTGATGTATGTGGGCTTTTTCCCATTTATCTTGAATTTAATTATCTTTGTACTTCATCACTTCTGGAATATTTCAACTCCTTTTTTCTTCAGATAGTGACTCTTGCTCCCTTCTCATTTTGTAATTCTGAGAAGATTTAATACTAGACTTCTAACCTTATCCTCCACAGCTCCCACCCCCAACATGCTCTGTGCAACTTCCCTACCTGCTAGACTATGATTCTAGTTAATTTATTTACATTTATATCTTAGTTGGTAACGTTTTTCAGTTTTATCTAATCCAAAACTAAAATGATCTTTAGAGGTTACAATTTCAAGTATATTTTTAGCTTTATTTTTCTCAAATCGAAACATTTTCTTATTTATTTAATATTATTTTTCTCATATATTTAATTTATTTTGTTGATATATTTGTTGCATATACTCTGTCTTAGTTACTTTTCAATTTCTGTGACAAAACACCATGACTAAAGCAGTTAATAAAGAGTTTATTGGGGCTTATGGTTTCAGAGGCTGAGAGTCCATGACCATCATGGCAGGTAGCATGTCAGCAGAAGGCAAGGCACTAGAGCAGTATCTGAGAGCCTACATCCTTATCTTCAAGTAGGAGGCAGAGGGAGAGCTAACCATAAGTAGTATGGACTTTTGAAAAGTGAAAGCCTGACCCCTGTTGAGATTCCTTTATTGTTTATTAAAAATTAAAAGTCAGGGATAAATGTTAGGGAATAAATCTGAGACATCCACAGAGTAACTGAAACGTGATCTCTGCTCTCCGAACTGATATTGGACTCTATTGGTAGACTTGGAGCAGTCAACACAAACAGATCTCCCCCAACATAGCCCAGTGACACACCTCCTCCAACAGGGTAATCCTAATCCTTCCCAAACAGCTCCACCAACTGGGCACTAAGCACTCAAATATATGAGCCTATGAGGTCTATTCTCATTCAACCACCACATGCTCCCTTGCCTAATTCTTACTTGTGAAGTTTGCAGTCTACTTCTTTTTGTTTTGATATCCTGCATTATTTTGGTTTATGTTTTTAGAATGTGGGTTTTTATTTATTAGAACTTCATTAAAATTATGCTAGAGATGGTTCGAAAACATACGCCTCCAGAGAGGCTTTCAGTTAGCTTCTGCTGAGTCTTGTGGGTCTTTATATCATAGAACCACACATAGATTGAAGCTTCCCCACCTCTTCCAAACACCCGCCCACATAACACTACAACCCTTGCAATGCTGGCTTCTGTTACTCTTCTTCTCAGAGCATGCATCCTTGTGGCTTGTGTGAGGATATCTGCAAACCTTTAGATGAATGATTCCCATTCTTTTACATCATGTCTTTACCAGATCCTTGATTTAAATGTCCTAGGCTTTGTCTTCTGTGAACTGTTGAGTGAAAGCTGACTCAGCACTCTTCCTGCTTCTCTGTTTTTACTTAGAGAACTTTTGCTTTAAACCATTCATACTAAGTTGTTGGTTCATCGGTGCATGTGCCCCTTTATATCAGGTACAATCAGAAGGCCAGTTCTTGGTGAGTCTCTTTCACATACCTTATCCACTCACTAGAATAAGCTGCTACGATATCAAACAAACCTTCAGACTAGTTTGTTTTTAGCAATGTTCTAGAATCAGGTAGAAATTCTAGGCAGTCTTCTATAAATAAATAAATAAAACTAAACAGTGCTAGAACAAAATGCCACATCACTTTACCAAGAAATGTGTCATAATGTTTAAAATTAGGGCTTGAAAGGCAGATATTTTCCATATTAACATGTTTTATTATACAATTATTTGTCAACAATTCATATGATATAATATGTATGATATCATCAAAGTTCTTAGGTCAGTGCCAACCAAATTTAGTAAATGTTTTCTTCATTCATTTTTATATGTATATATTCTTCAGTTAACTTTACACTGAGAGGGACAAATAAACATCTACCCACTCCAAATATGGTACTAAAAACCCAAAGATTCCATAAAAGTCCAACTTAATAAACAAATAAGTTAACTAGCTTTATTTAAAGAAAATGAACAGATTAGACTTATAAAAGCCTGGAAGACCCCCAAATAGCTATCTTACCACAAATCACATTCCCCCAAATATGACAACCCCAATGAAGCTATACCATTCAGCCTTCCATTTTTCTATGGTCTGCCATTGTCAAAGGTCACTTACAGATGAGGGTAGCACAGGTGGGGAGTACTGCTGGAATCCCAAGTGAGGGTCTTCTGACCTTCTCCTCTTCCATATGCTAAATAATGTCATTAGTTCCATTGCCGCATTTATATGGGTGTGTGCTTGTGCACACTTATGCATGTGGGCACACACACACACACACACACACACACACACACACACATCAGTGGGGGCCATAACAACCCAGCACCAGGGAAGATGCTAAAATTCAGCCTGTCCAATGACGGTTTCTGAAATTAATTCAAATTATGCTAAGATGTTGTATTTTCAAAGAGTGTATGTTCTTAGACATATTCTAGATGACTGAGCACATTTGATAACTCATGGTATAAAAATAACACAACACTTGGCCTGGCCACCTGGCATTACCTCCTTAGGCCTTTACCTCAACAGCTTGTGTTATTTGTAAGGCAGAGCCCGAGTGCAGAGGAATAAGAAGTAAGCATATTGCTCTGCTCAGATAGAGTTAGCTAAGATCCAGTGGATCCCAGAGACCGACAAGAAAAGCTAGTAGGTATGTGTAATTTTAACCAACCGTTTTCTCACTTTGGAATAGTTTTTCTAGACAGTAGCCCACAGTTTATATTTCACATAAGGCTACCAAGTGTCTTTGCTAAACTCATCCAAAAATATGCAGGGTTTTATTTTTGCTTTATTTTAGAATCAAAGATCCTTAAAAATGAATTCGCTTTACAAGCTGGCTCTGCCCAATGGTTGTGAATCCTTGCAAACCTAAAGCCCTTTGTACGTACTTTCTTATAATTGATGTGTTGAGTCACTGAGCTTGCTGGTATTATTAATGATGATAATAAACCCAACTGTAAAATGAAAGAAATGCTACAGGCTTGCTGATTTTGCAGTAACAAGATGGCTCACTCTCAAAGCTTATATGAATTTATTTTTATAAGGCACTGCTTAGAAAGAAAAGAGGATGGACATAAGCAGCAGAATGCTCTCTTTTAGAAACAGGACATCCAGAAAGTGCTGTGGTGTGCCCCATCCCTGTGGTGAAGATTTTACAACATGTACTCCCTATGATAAGATTATAAGGGAAGTTCTGTGCTGTTGTTCAACCTGTTATGTGGATGGTGCTTGATTAAAATCTATTTTAAACTGCAGCGATTACTGCAAGAGAGTGTGCATTAAAGAGCTCTCCTGACTCTATTAAAGGCTTTGGGACCATGGTTAAGTGTGTGTGTGTGTGTGTGTGTGTGTGTGTGCATGTGTGTGTGTGTTGGGTGTTGGGTGTTTTGCATACTAAGCAAGGGCTCCAACACTAAGCACCACCCCTGGCTCTCTTTCCCTGATATTGCTGAACTTTTGTACTCTAGGTCAGGAAGTATTCTCCAAGCAATATTCTAAGGACATGCTTTTCTTAAATTAAAAAGGCATTATTTCCCTGTAATAAGTAAGTTAAAAGCATCATTATAACTAAGCAATAGATTGTAGAATTATGATAAATATATCTTTTTCTAAGTTAAGTTGGGGGAAGTATGTGCAACCTAAGAAAGGTTTTGTGTAGAATTTATTTATGAGTAGGATATATGTATTTTGAATGTGTTCATTCAGTAGTGCTTTAATCAACTATGAAATAACTCTGTAGGTAATTAAGTTTACATTTTGTGCTTCAGTTCAGTCGTGTTTTTAATAGTTCTCATTTTCACACAATTTTTAAATGTACTTCAAATCTTTGCTTTGTAATGATAGGCTTTTGTCCCTTGCTTAGTAATGATAGGCCTTTGTCCAGTCTGTAGAATATAAGAGCAGAAATGTGTGTTGAGTCACTGAAAGGAACCACATGATGGAAAGGGCTACAAAAATTCATAAGACTTCCTGTTTTCAATGTGCCTGTCTTCTTTGGAAGGTTATCTTGTGCATAATAAGGTCTCTCCTGATCTAAATAGTGTTCATTGCACAGTTCTGTGACATCCAGTGTAATAGCCACACATCATCAATGGCTGCATAGATTTATATTTAATGAACATGCTCAGTTGTACCAGCTTCATGCATATAATCTATAGTTATATGTGGCTACATAGAACTTGTGGACATGGCAAGGAACATATTTATCATTCTTAGAAAGTTCGATGAGACAGTGGTACTGTGGATTATAGAACCTAGAACTTCTTAGAAAGTTAACTTTTCATCCATAAATGTATGGAGCCAAAATCCAGACAATACTCAGGGACATATTGTAAATCCATTTAGCTAATTTTTTCACCTCAACCACATGAATCATCCTTATGCTCATTCTAAATAGTTTGTGGTCAAAAGAGTCAGGTACTTTTCAAAATGCAATCCATTACGGGCATGTAAGTGGTTCCAAATTGAAGCAGTACTCCTTTGCAATGAAACTTTGCGTATGGACATGTGTGCTTTTCACATGAGAAACAAAGACACTGATGGGAAGTGGGCTTACAAATTCCCAGCTCATTAAGCAGGCTCTAAAAGGGTCGCCCATTTCTGCATGTTTCTTATTCATGAAAAGTGGTGGCAATACAAACCACATACCAGAAGACTGTACCTTGTGTTTGTGAGGTGGATATCTTTAGCAATCACTGCCCGAGTACTAGAATACAGAAGACATCAAGCCATGACAGTGAATTTTCATTCTATTTTATTACATCCTAAAAAGCAAAGCCATCATGTCTAAGAAATAATCCTTTCACTGAACCACATAATAAGCAATACTCTCTAAAATGCATTTTATTTTCATAAAAGCAAAGATAGTTCATGCATACCTCTTTTCCCCATCAGGTGTGTCTATAATGAAAACTGGGGCATTATTTCAAAGTACAGTTGAGTTACATGCAGGCAATTTTATGAATAGTTGGAAGATTATAACCCAAGATATCTTTGATGACCTAGATTAATTATTGAAGAAAGGACAGTGAATCTTGAGGAATGAGTAGTGAATGGCTATGTTTTAGGTTAGTCCTCTCATGTACCTGTCAGTTCGCTTGCATGGTAGATAATTCTGAGCAATGGTGACTCGAGTTTGTCTCTAAATGTAAGGCTTGCCATGCTAGTCACTGAAAGATAGGTATGTTCTTGGTTCAGCTAGAGCAAAAACAAATATGATGTACTGATATGAGTGACCTGGCCTTAAGGGTGGGTTAATACCCCCAGCTTCACAGCTCTCTGTTTCTCTGAATGTCAGATCTATCACCAAAGGTTCATCTGGCATGGGGGTTGTGTCTCCCGTACCTTCTGAGTATGGAGGCAGAGATCATGAAATGCTTCCTTGTATTAAACAAAACTCTGACATTAAGACAAAATGTACTCTGCCCAACCCTACAAACCAAGCCAAGAAAGTTTGGAAAACCTCCAGACAGCTAACTGTAAAGGTTGGTTGCTGGAAGGTTTAGGGTTTCCTAGAATATACGATGCATCCCTTCAGAATTACAGCCTGTATCACAATTCACGTCTCTGAGCCTCTTTTGTTACAGATTCTTCTCCTTATTCAATGCCTTATTTAGGGTTTCTACTGCTGTGAAGAGACACTATGATCACGGCAACTCTTAAAGAGAAAACATTTAACTGAGGCAGCAGCTTACAGTTTCAGAAGTTTAGTCCATTATCATTATGGTAGGTGCTATACAGGCAAACATGGTGCTGGCTGCATCTGGATCAGATGGCAACAGAAAATAGACTCAGAAACTTAACAGTATCCTGAGCATAGGAAACCTCAAAGCCCACGCTGACAGTGACACACTTTCTTCAACAAGGCCATGACTATTCCAATAAAGCCACACCTTCTAATAGTGCCACTCCCTGTGAGCTTATGGAGGCCAATTATATTCATACTACCACCACATCAGTCATCTAAAAATATATAATATTATTATAAAACAGAGAATTACTATAAAACCAGCTTAAAATGAGATGAGCCTAAATTCTTGGGGTTGGAGAAAAAAATTATTTGGGGGAAATCCTTTAATTAATAAATTATGTTACATGATAGACGTATCTCTTGACATTTGATTATCTTCTGGAAAGATTGACAAAATTGTCAGTCATAACTATTTCAACTTGTCCAGTAATTACTATTTAATTAAATTTTAAAATGATATAGGTAATATTCTCTAGGAATAAGCATTTACTTATCTGTGCTTCCTTCCATCTCTAATTATTCCCATCATTTATGAAATACTCGCTTAAATGTCAAAATCACCTCTTTTATTTGTAACCTTATTAAGCTGTGAATGACAAATAAAATGAAAAATGAGGAATGTAACATGGTCATTTGATATATATGTACATTATGAATCAATGTAGCCACAATAATTAACACACCCACCAATTTATCTTACCTGGTCACTGATTTTTGTTTTCTTGTTATATTTTTTACTGTTTATTTTATTGTTAATGGGGATGTTTACAATACACTCTCAGCAAAATTTTAGTGTATACTACAGCATTGCTTACTGGAGTGACCATGATGCGCACCATATCCTCAGAAATCCATAGTTGAATATTTGTCTCCTTTGACTACTCTGTCTTTAATACCATTTTTTGTTAATACGGTTTACATGTAATTAATAGAATTACATCACTTTACCACTACCTTTCTCCCTCCAGCACCTCCCAGCTACCTCCTTCAAAGCCTTCCCATGTCCCCTCTGCTCTCCTTTATAGCCTCATTTCCTCTAGTTACTATTACATACGTGCATGTGTATGTATATATACATATGCACAAATATATCACTATAACCTGCTGAGTTTCAGAGCTGACCACTCTGCATTGGACAAGTAATAAGAGGCTCATTCCTGAGGTAGGCTTATTCTTCTTTACCCAGAAGTCGTTGGTTGCCTATAGTTCTTTGCCTAAGGGTGGGACCCTGAGAAATTTTCTCATCTCCATTAGCATGTCCATTGAAATGGCCATTGTTCTGCCCTTGTCTATACAGTTATTTCTAGGAGAGATGGTTTTACAGCAGACTTCCTGGTATTATTCTTACAAGCTCTCTGCCCTATCTTCCTTTGTGTCCTCTGAGCCATAGATGAAGGAGCTGTAATGTAAATGTGTCTGTTGGGGGGTGCATTGCCCATGACCTGCTGATCTCTGCATTGTATATGGTTAAGGATTTCTGTACGAATCTCCATCTGCTGTAAAGAGAGCCTTCTCTGATGAGGAGTGGTAACTACACTTACCCTGGAAAGGTGGCTTGCACACCCAGCTTTAACATTCTTCATTGTTTTACTCATTTTTGTTATTCTTTTTAAAAAGTAGTGTATTATTATGAATGTATATGACTATTCATAAAATTAGACATTAAAACAAACTGTAAAAAAATGTATCACAAAGATACATCCTATAACACAAAGAAATTGCTAGTAATATTTTAAATACTTTTTAAATAAAACCTGTCCATGTTTTTTCTTTTACTGCATATTTGCTTATAATCTTAAAGTGCTTGAGCAAATCTGTGAGTAATTTCCTGTAACAGGAACCATTTGTACTTCATTCATCCTTCCTGTCAAAGTATTACTTTACATTACTTTATTTACTAGTACAATAGCAACTGTTAAGTACATACTGTGTGTTTCAGGAATCATGTAAGTGCTTGTATAAGCAAAAGTAGGCCTAACCTGCCTTGGTAGCACTTCCATGTGGGCTGTAGGGGGAAAGCATAGCAACCATATGCACTCTGTTTTGTAGTTAGAAGTTTGTAGCATGCTATGGATAGAAATCTAGGTAACTCAGCAAATGCATTACAAGAGCCTGGTGAGTTTGAGATACCATTAAGATTTTCAGATAATGACATCAAATAATAGTTGCTTATGTGCATGCCAAATCAGGGAAGCCCAGACCTAACAATCATTCAAACACAAATGGTGATAGAAACCTATAAGATTTATAAATGAAGAGAGTTTACAGCACAGAACCCTGCAAAGCATGCAGAATGGCCATGTAGGGGAAGATGAGACAAAGAAAATGATTCTGAAACCAGCAAGACCAGCAAAATAAGAAAAGAACCCAGGGGCTAATATCCCAAGACTGGGAGAGATGTGCCTGCCCAGGGAACTTGGGTATTTCATTGAAGGCATTGGTGACTTTATGAAAAGCTACAAGAGTTGGAAGCACCAGGAAGTGGTGATTAAACACAGTGAAAAGTGTTTTGAGGACTTGGGTATAAAAAGGACAGAAAATGGTAGCTGATTTCTCTTTCAGTATATTTATGTCAGGTAGTAAAATGGAATTGAGATGTTTTGACTAAGCTCAGCATCCAATGCCTAAGTGCATCAGGGCACTTCTTAAAAGCAGGCAACCATACTTGATGACCTTCTCTTCTGACAGAATTATAGGGGTCCGGCAGTTTCATAGACTCACCCCTCAGATTACAGACTAGTGTTACTCTACAATACCCTAATTTGATTCAGAGCATCATGTCATTTGGGGGGTCTTTCATCTCCTGGAGAAGACAATTTCAGAGTAGCCAAGTTCTATTTTCTTCTAGCAGAACATTTTTTTTAATTTCATGCATGCATGTAACGTATAGTGATTAAACCCCCCCCATCCTCTCCCCTCTAATTATTCTCCTGTCCTCACTTTTCTTCCTGTCTTAGATACTGTTCTGTTACTGTGAAGGGACATCATTACCAAGGCAACTCCTGTACAAGAAAGCACATAATTGGGGACTGACTTACAGTGTTAGAGGTTAGGCCATTATCCTCATGGCAGGAAGCGTGGTAGCATGCAGGCAGACATGTTGTTGCAGATGTAGCTGAGAGTTCTGCATTCTGGAACTACAAACAGCAGAGAGAGACTCGGCTTAGAATGGGCTTTTGAAACCTCAAAGTCCACCCCCAGTGACACACTTCCTCCAATAAGACCACACCTCCAAACTTTATAATTCTTTCAAACAGTTATACTCTCTAGTAACTAGACATTCAAATATATAGGCTTACTGGGGTCATTCTTATCAAACCAACACAACTTCCAACTTTATGTGCCCTTTCGAAACCCACTAAATCCAAGAAGCACTACCTGTATGCACAAGGGTATAGGACGATGGAGTAGAGGACAGATAGCTGCTCAGGTATCAAATCCCTACAGAAAATCAGCTGTTCCCCTTCCAGCAACCATCAGCTGTCAATAGTTTAATTATCATTCTCAGGTCTCTCTTTATCAAATGAAAACAAAGCCAAAGAATTCACTAAGCCTTTTCCCTGATTCTTATTGGTTCTTGAGCAAATCTTTTAAACTGATTTAATGTTTTCAAAAACCAAGATAATGAAAAAACTGAACCTAAAGAAAGGTCTAGAGACCTACAAGACTGACTCCAACTAACAATTTGATCAGCCGTGGGAAGGCTACCATAAATGTCCTTCCCTGATAGTAAGGTCATCAACTAAATTATCCACCATCATGGAGCCCTCATCTTGTACCTGTTGGAAACAGAAGCAAACACCCATAACTAAACACTGAGTCGAACTAGAATCCAGATGCAGAGAGAGGGGACAAGACCAGGTTGCAGAAACTCAGAGACAGCTGACCTGAACAAGGAGGATCTTGGGCCCCTCAGACTGATAGCTGGGAATCCAGCACGGGACTGACTCAGACCCCCTGAATATGGGTCTTAGCTAGAAGGACTGAGCAGTCTGGGGGACCTCAGATAGTAGAAACAGGATCTATTCCTGGTGCACAAAAGACCTTGCAGACACATCCTCCATGGAGGGATATCCCCTTAACCTAGAGACAGGAGAGAATTCCTAGTCCCTACTTCAAATGACTTGACAGAATTACATGACCCAACCTGTATAGCATAGCCCTACAAGTGGAATGGGGTTGGGGGGATGGGAGGGGAGGGTGGCCAGGGTGCATGTCACAGGGGAGGAAGGGACAGAGGGAGGGAAGGAGGGAGGGATAGGAAACTGGGATCAACATGTAAAATTTTTAAATTATATTATTATAAAAAATTATAAAGTTAAAAAAACCAAGATGATGTTTTTGTGTTTCTTTGATGAGTTATTTTTTAAAGGTTTCATCACTTGTATTTGAATATGCTTTTAAAGTTGTAAATACATAAATATGAACATTACAGTAATTATAAAAACTAGATCTGAAACTAAGTTAAAGTAGAAAGACAGGAGTTCAGGAAACTTACTTTAAGAAAGATAACACAGCTGATGGTTAACTAAAAGAATGTTTGAACTCATGTAAAGGCATATATAGTACCATATGTTTGTAACCTCAGCACTTCTACAGTAAATGGGAGCCAAGTTTAGGCAACACCGCAGAAACTCCAGGTAGGCATACACAGCAAAAATTACAAAAGGAAACAAAAATGTTAGAGTTAGGTAAAGTGAACCAGGAAAAAGATGAATACAGAAATCATGTGACATGTTGACATTTTCTTTTTGTTTGTACTTATTTTTGTTGTTGTGTTATGGTCCTAGGGATCAAATCAAAGACATTGAGCATGCTGGACAAGCATTCTACCATTGAGCTCTACCCTGGAGCAAAATATGAGGACTCATGTGTAAAAGCACACCAGCAATCCCTCTATTCTTACAGCAATATCTCTGGGTGGGGATTGTGTAGGAAGCATTGTGTGTGTGTGTGTGTGTGTGTGTGTGTGTGTGTGTGTGTGTGTGTGTGTGTGTGTGTGTGAAGGAAGAGTAATGATATGATTCAACCACAGGTTTCTCTGTTCCTCCTAACTCTGTCTTGATTTTTATTTTAGATCAATGGTGGAGAGAAGCGGCCTGCCTCTGATATGGGGAAAAAACCAAAAACTCCCAAAAAGAAGAAGAAGAAGGACCCCAATGAACCCCAGAAGCC
This sequence comes from Cricetiscus sungorus, assembly GCA_030556225.1. Taxonomy (NCBI): domain Eukaryota; kingdom Metazoa; phylum Chordata; class Mammalia; order Rodentia; family Cricetidae; genus Cricetiscus; species Cricetiscus sungorus. The sequence continues at coordinate 13,966,447 of JANBXA010000114.1, forward strand.
TGTGTCGGCCTATGCTCTGTTCTTTCGTGATACTCAGGCTGCCATCAAGGGCCAAAATCCAAATGCTACTTTTGGTGAAGTCTCTAAGATTGTGGCTTCAATGTGGGATGGCCTTGGAGAAGAGCAGAAACAGGTAAGAAGGGTTTGAAATGGATGGGATTGGTATGTGAGAGAAGGTTGTTTCCAATTTAAATAAAAAAAAATTAAAAAAAAAAACAAAAACAAAATGGATGGAATCAGCTTGATCACAGACAGTATTATGGGCTTCAAAAAGGTAGAAAAGTGATCAGACATCGTGTCTTTGACTTAGAAAATGTCCCCTCCTGAACCAGACTCTAACAAAGGCCCCTCAATCTGGACTCCCTTTATACTCTTCCATGAGTATAGCCTGTGAGTCCCCCTGTTTCAAAGTTTTATCCAGTGTAGCTACTTTGGGAAGGTCTTCCTGTACCTGAGCCAGGATTACATCACTTCTTAATTTTGCCAGTGTGAGCATTGACTAAACGTTCCTCTGAAAAGCATCCATGCCTCTCTTCAGCACTCATTATTTACTGCTGTCATCACACTCAAAAGAACCTCAAGGTTAAAAGCTTCTATCCTTGACCCTCACCTAAAGACCACCAGGACATATTATCCAACCCCCCACATATATTTAGCCCATGTTTCCAGGCTGGGTGAAGTGGGACCAGTTGGCTGACTTCCCTTTCTTTTCTTATGGATGGCCATGATGTGAATGACAGCCATGCTTAAGGAAGGCAGTGTGACACATGCCAGCAGGGCCATGAGTCCCCTGGGAGATCTTGAAGAGGTTGAGGAGTAAAGATTCAGAAAATAGATGGAACTCACCCATGTAAAGAAGCAATACCAATCCTGTGTCTAAACTAGAGGCTAGACGGCCATTGTTGCAATGTAGAATTACTGCCACAAATGTTAAATAAGCACGATAACAAATAATCAACATGACAACATAACCACAGCTATTATGAAATAAAAATTTCTGCACTCATCATGTGTCAGGGTCACATTTGACCCTTGATAGAAGAATTTATGGCCTTTCACCACATCCAGGGAAGTACATTTAAAAACAGAGGTGACGTGCTTGCTGTGCAAGTGTGAAGGCCTGAGTTAAAAACACATAAATAGCAGAACTCATATATAGCCAGATGTGACGTCACTCATATAGAGCCATATGTGATGTCACTCATATATAGCCAGATGTGACATGGCTCATACACAGACAGATGTGACTTCACTCATGTATAGACAGATGTGACATCACTCATATACAGCCAGATATGATGTCACTCATATGCAGCCAGGTGTTATATCATGTTTGTAATTATAGCACTTCTACTGCAAGACAGAAGCAGAGATAGGGAAATTTCTGGAAGCTCGTGGACCAGCTAACCTGGCATTCACTGAAGAGACCATCAAGGAGACCCTGACACAAGCGACATGGAAGACAATGGCCAGCACCTGAGATTGTCTTGTAACCACCACACTTGCACCCTGACATGCACAGGACCATATTATACAGATCATATCTCTCTCTCTCTCTCTCTCTCTCTCTCTCTCTCTCTCTCTCTCTCTCTGTGTGTGTGTGTGTGTGTGTGTGTGTGTGTGTGTGTGTGTGTGTGTGTGTGACACACACATATACACGCATGGTAGAGAATAGATTGGGACTTTTTTAAAAGAAGAAAAACGTGTGTGCTTTAGAGGAATCATATATATATATATATATATATATATATATATATATGTATGCATATATATATATGTATTATAAGTAGGATTTATACTGTTGAAAGACATTTAGATTATCTCCTTTATTTAACTCAGTACTCACAAGTCTATAATGACTTGTCAAAAATCAAAGAAATAGAGTCAGGAAAATTAAGTTTACTCATTTAGTTGACAAATATTTTTTTGCATATATTTGCCAAGCACTGTCCAGACACAGTAGATTTGGCAATAAGCAAGACAAATAGGTCTTTACTATGCTACTAATCTCTCCATGCTTACATAGCCAGGAGATAGCTACTATGAGGAGAGCTTGCCATTTAACTTACAAGTTTGTCTTCTTGACAAACTATTAGCAGCAGTGATGGCTGCAATGATTAAACCAGATGTCAGGAAACAGACATCCTCCCATCCCCCACACCTCTACTGTAAGTCGGTTATCTTTCATGACCTAAAATTTCTACACATTTTCTTATATCTTCAAGATGGTCAGACAGAGGGAATGCCAATAAGACTTCCCTACAGAGTCCAGATTTAATGGTGGTTAACATACTGTGAGGACTCTGTGCATTCAATTAATGTAGCCATGTGACTGTTAATAGAGCAGGTAATGTTGTATTGTATAATTCAAGTTGAAATCTAATGATTATTTCAGAATTTTTGGAGGCAATTTCTAGCTGGTTCCTAACTCAGATCAATTATTTTCCATCTTTCCAGGCCTTAGATGAGGTTTCTCATTGAGGGTGGAACTGTAAAGGTATCTTCCCTCTGGTTAGTAGGGAATTGCTGAATGATGGTCAAAGTTCACATGGATGAGAGAGCCCAGCCCTTGTCCCCATTCTCTGAACAATGTCATATCCATGGGTACCTATTGTACTGCCCTGCCATCGCTTCGTGTACTCTTGGAAATGTCCTGAGCATCAACCCCTGCCTCCTTCCATGCTAAGAATAAATTTGCTGGAGGAAGTTCCAGAAAGTGTTTTCTCCCCAGGGCCTCTACACCCAACTCGTGTCCATCAGAAGGTATACACGGTTCCCTTTTGTTTTGCTTTGCCTTCTGCTCTTTCAAAAACACCCCTCTCTCTGGCTAACTTTTAGTTTCCTATCCTTACTGTCTTTGTGATCCAGTTACCCTAACACTTCCATACATTCAGACCCAGGGTTTTCAATAGAGTTATAAAGACTTCACAGCCCAGGAGCTGTCTTTTGCATTTCCAACATAAAAATAAATCTCTGTACTGTTATTTCTGATGGAAAAAAAATAGTGTTCATACAATCAAAACCAGTTAATTCCAAAAGACAGCAAGTGTAAAGAGACAAAATTCATACACTGATTCTATTACAGTGATGATTTGTATTTTTCAAATAACAAAAGGAGAATATTAAAATATCTTTCAACATTTGCCTAGCCGTATAAGATTAATTGGGTGTGTGTAGAGAGATTACATATATATGCGTGAGAGAGATTATATATATGTATGCATACAGAGAGAGAGGGAGAGGGAGAGGGAGAGAGAGAGAGAGAGAGAGAGAGAGAGAGAGAGAGAGAAAGAGAGAGAGAGAGAGAGAGACTGCCATCTTAAAAGGGGACATTACTCCCATTTCCCTACTTTATGTTTCAGAGTAGATGTGATTACAGTTAAAATGTAATAGTCAAGACTTTTTAATCAAACATTATAATGTCAAGACATTTTCCCTTTTCTCTTTTGCATTTTATTTCTCACTTAATAAGTAACTCAAAATAGTCTCCCCCTGGGTTCTCACTTATGGAGGTAGTTGAGGTGTTGGGAGGAAAATGCATTTGATAAATAAAGGATAAACTTATATAATATTTGATCAATATGATTCATATATGCAGAATCAAAATCTACTTGATAAAACAGATTTATGCCCAGATTGTCTAAGAAAATACTTCTATCTTATATTTCTTGAAAGATATGTTTTAAAATGTGAGTACTTGTTTGAGAGCTACCCAAATAAGGTGTTAGGAGCAATTTAGGTCACCCAGAGATGATTTGTGGTGTGCCTAATGTTCCCTGTTGATGTAGCAGGAACCCATCTAGAGATGTTCTTGCTTAATAAAGACACAGACTGCACATCACTCTCAAATGGTTGGATTACAACATTACATGCAACACGCACAGGTCACAGGCCCATCCCTTCACTCAGAGCACTTAGCATCCTATGGTCCAGCCACCACTCTGCTGCACCGTGGCAGACTATCACTATTTACAGGAGATGCCAGTGAGGCAAGCATGCCTGCCTGAAAGGCATGTTTGGATCCAAAAGATGTCAAAATTATCCCAAGATGTTCTATGTGCTGCGTTATCACCCATCCATTTTCTTTCTGTTGGCTCATTGTGCCGACACACTATATAATAGCTGCTCTGTGGTTTTGAAGGAACACTCCTAAATTAGTTTAGACAAGCCCACAGGATGGCTTTGCTTTGTGTAGGCAGTGTGGGTAGGAGGTGGAGATTTCAAGTTCTATAGCGGCTTGAAAACCCTGTTGTCATAATAGCCCACACTGGGAGCTGCTACAAATATAAACACAAACGGGGGGAAATGGACAGAGTTATCAATGACTTATTGGCGACACAGAAACTAACAGTATTTAAGGGAAAACATGATTAGTGAGATTACAATTGAATAGTCTTCTGCCGACCAGTAGGAACATGCCTAATGGAGCACTGTGTTTCCATAGCATGTCTGCTCAGTGTGGAGTCCAGGCAGAGCGGAAAGTCAGCACGGAGGGCGGGTCTTCGGTTCTTAGAATCCACAGTGAGTGAGAAACTGCATATACTTTGATTCCACAAATACACTTTGAAAGAGGAGAAATCTAAAGGAAGCTAAAATAAATGGTAACAATTCTCAAGGAACACAAAACCTCCCTCGGGAATCTTCCCCTCCAAAGATACTGAACACACTCCACATATCAGAGATGGCTCTATTTGGATACTTGGGAAGAAAATGCTGAATCTGGAATGCAGAGAAAATTGTGCTTGGGATTCCAATGGGGGGTTTTAAATGCTAATGACTCGTAAGACAATGAGGAACCCGTTTCAGAAACATACCAAGTTGTTTAAAAGGCACCAGATGGAGGAAGGGGATAAAACACACGTATTGCTGTGATGCCAGCTTTTGCTACTATCTTCCCCTGAACTGAAACCTGCAGAGGAAGAAAAGTAAGTTAACAATACCATCCTCCTGCATTGTGGCTCCTCAGAATTTCAAGACCCTCTGCTTATTTTTTATAAGGTGCCATCTAAATTTCCCACCTCTCTGTGACTTTGGAATGTTCTGATTCTGATCACCGTGATATAGGACCTAAGCTCATGATGACAATATAAAACAATTCAAAGTCTATAACATAAAAGGGGTGGTCAGCTTAGAACAGAGCAAGTTAGCCCAGAGAGCTGTAAATGGTTCTTGAGTCCCTTTTAGTCATGGAAAGTCACCTTAAATGAGAACCAGATGTAAATTACTAAATGAACCTTAAGTTCCTAATTGGAGACACAGTCGGGCTGTAAGACATTTAGCAAATTACAAACAAAATGTTCCTGTTTACACTACGTTAAATGTCTTTAAAGCTGCAGCCAAGAGCTAAATAAACACACTGTTTTGCTAAAAAAGGAGTGGAAAGCCGACTCGGATTTGGTGTATTCAGGGGAAACCGCAGTCCATGGTGCCTGGAGAGTGTATTTTTGTAAATGCTAGTCCTGTCGTGGAAGAAGAGAGTGGATTTACCTCAAGATGCACAGCCTAATGAGCAGATATCACTTGCAGGGAAGGCGTTTGAATACTGTAGCATATGCCTTCTTTCGGGATGCATAATTCATATCCAAGGATATTAGCCCCAGCAGTTCAGCTCAATAACGGCACCTCATTATTTTATCTCTCAGTATTTATTCCTGTGTTTGACGCCTCATGAAATTACTGTTAATGTGTTTATATAAGGGCAGATCTGACACAAGTGGGAAGAATGTAATTTCCTCCTTCTTCTTCCTGCTGCTGTGTCTTCTTCTCTGGTAGAAGGGGCAAGTGTAAATAGTTAATTTGCTTCAATTAGGAGCCTGTCCTGCTAAATTAGAAGCAGCAGGGATATGAAGATCCAGAATTATACTTAGGAAGCAGCTGACAAATCCTCGGAGCCTGCAGAATCAAATCATTAACTCCTCATTGCTGCTCAGATACCCACTCCATAAATGCTGCTGTAGTTTTTGCCCCTAATCTTAGGACAAAATTTGGATTGTGTGTCAACCATACTTAAGGTGAATGAAAACTCTGCCACACTATAACACTGGCACATGTGTGAGTTTGTCTTAGCTACTTAATTATAAACATGTCATGTTTCCCACTTTCTAAAAGATGAAGCATAAAGTGTAGGTAAAGCAATTATTCATTGGAAGACTCCGCACACAAAAAGCATCCATGGCAGCACCTAATAGACACACATGTACACACACATACACACACACACACACATACATACATACATACATGCATACACATGCAAACACACACAGATGCAAGCGCACATACAAACACAGATACACACACATACAAATACACACACAAACTTGCACAAACACAGTCACACAAACACACATATACATTCACAGAGGAAGAGGATGTGAATTTGACAGGGAGATGTCAGGAAGGACATAGTAGGAGTTGGAGAGAATATGGAGGGATAGATAAGATGAAAATACATTATACTCATATAATAATCTCAGAAAGAAATAATAAAAATATAAAAATGATAACATTCAGAACATAATATTCAAATAACATATAAAGGAAATTTTATTAGCAAAAATAAGGCTGTAGCATGTAAGCAAAATTTATATACGTAGAAATTTGCAAGTGAGCAATTAGAATATAACTTGAAGTGTTAAGCATATTTTACTTCTAAAGCCAAGTATTTATATATACATATACATGCTGATACATTAATGAGAATGTTTCACAGCTCTGTGGCCATAAACATACAGGTGTGTGAATATTTATATACCATACACAGTGAGTGCTAATAATTCATTTGAAAGTTTCCATAGCTTTGGTGAGGAGATGATTCCAATATGATATTCATTCCTTTCCAGTCTGTTAAAACTTTCATTTGTACATATATTTGGTATAGGTTACATATTTATCAACCTCTCTGTTTCCACTGATGTGTGTTCTAATTTAGAAGAATCCATTTAGTAATTTATCCTTATCATCCATGCTAATGTGAAACCCCATTTCAAGGATTTTTATTCACTAAATGCTGTCATGGGATGCATAATACTACTTCTGCGGATATGGGTTTTGTGGACAACAGTGGTCTTGTGTAATTAGACAGCCTAATGCCATTGCAGCTATCATGTTTTTTGTAAGTGCACCCTGTTGAGACAATGTGGTAACAGTATCACCTGCCAACACATTTCTCAGAATCCTGCTCTATCGTTTAGTGATGTCTGTGTTTCCTGAGCACCTATTATGTACCAGGTACTGTCCTGGGTGCTAGGCTTAGGCCACGAAAAATTTCAATTTCAGAGGGCATCTGAGGGTGTTATCACAGTGAGCAAACACAAAGGATTGACATCGGATTACTTTGACTCACTCCTGATTCTGCTGTATTTCACTGTTTATTGTGTCTATGATTCCTGCTTTTGTCAAATAGAGATAAAAATACCAAGGCAATTCTTGTTGGAGGAACTAAAGATGTTGTATAAAAGAAAGTGCCTGGTGACAACTACAAAAGAATCATGTAACCAAAGCATAATGTAAATGCTATTTTGTTTCTGTACCCTTCATGCTTCACCATACATTAGGCACATAGGATCCAGTCTATTTTGGTTAAGAGTAATTGAACAACATGATATTCAGCTAGTCATCTTCAATTAATACATAAGCAGGTATGGTACATAGCCATCTCTAAAGCCAAGCTGCTGGTTTCTGGTCCCTGCCAGCCAGGAACAGGTAGAACCAACAGACCGAGATCCTTTCAGTGTATCAGATGGTCTTCAAAAGGAATTAAGAACTAGACTTGTCACATCCTGTAATGTTTTCGATTCTCTGAACACTACCTCATGAAGTCTTTCCAGTTAGGGTATCCTTAAGAAAATGTAAGCCAGATAGACAAGGCAGATATGTGACCATATTTAAGGACCAAACTAAGTATAAAATACTAACGCATTTTCTCTGGTTGACCTAAACAGTGGCATCCCTGAAAGGGAAAGTATACATGATGTGTCTCTGGAATTGTGATGAAGTAATTCTTCTTCATACATAATTCTGTTGCTAAGCATTTTCTATAAATAAGAAATGGTAGTGGGGGCGGGGGGAGACATTTGCACTTATCCAAAAAGGAAAATGCCTTGTCAATTTTTAAATGTGGTTTGAATAAAATTCAAAGTAAGAAGGATTTTGCCCCTTTTCTTTTTATGCCTGTAACAACTATTGAAGTAAACTGACTAAAGGTTACAAGCCCAAGCCAGAAAGAAGAAGGAAGAGGGAATTAGTTGGTATTTATAAGATTTTGCTTTTCTCCATTAGCTGGGTGGATTGTTTGTGAAGGACTTTTTTCCATTTAAGTGTGTCGTATTCGCTGACATTGGACTGCTGATTTTAATTAGGGATTATCAGCCTATAAAAACACATGGACTCAGTGGTATTCATAGCATTGGGTGGACAGGATCATATGAACATGGTCTGGGTTCTCCAGAACTGCTGTCTGATGTCTATCTATGCATGTTTCGGGTTAGCTGCTATATGTGTTTTAGTTTAACCAACGAGATGCAATCTTTAGATAGGAAATGGTGGCTTTCTTGGAATAACAAACCCCAGCATATAACTATGTTAAGGCAGGATGAATTCAAAAGTGTTTAGATGAATTGGGGAAATGATAAATGATGTATTATGATTTTTAAATCCACTTCTGGCCAATTTCTGACTTTATTTCAAACAGCTGTGGCCCATTTGGAAGCCATTTTGTAGCTCAGCAGAACACTAATATTTACTGTCTGAATCACATACCTTTAAAATATTTGTCTTTCCTGAGAGAAACTATGTCTTTCCCAAACTTAACTTTGACATAAATCAGATCCATCCTCACAGGTCAGGAGGTCAGGCCGGTGTACTGGATCACTGGAGTGACTGCTCACTGTCTAATGCAATCCCACAACCCCCTTAGTTTCTGCAAATGGAGGGTGTTCTCCATCCCTAACATGAAGTTCTGAAACATCTTTTAGGAACTTTTTTAGCAGCTATCTTGAAATTTCTGTCCTAGAGTAAGAGTTTCCCCTACTTTCTTTACATGTGGAATTCTCACGTATAAGTATCACTCTCTCAGGTTGGAAGTCTTTGGACATTTCCATTAATGTAGGATCGAACAGCACCCTAGCCCAGCTTTAGAGAGAAGCATCAGAGAAGCATCAGAGAAGCACGCACAGCGTGTAGTATTGGAGCCATTAGGCAGTTCTCAAAGGTGGATGGTCTAATTACCACTGGGTAGGCAACCTCAGACTTGCACTCTGATCTGGGCTACCCTCCTTTAAACACAATTACAGAAATATAGCTCCTTTCAGGAGCCAACTTTGAATTCTCCCCTTGCACATCAGCAGCTATTTGGGAGCATGTGGACCCATCAGTCCACATAATGTGAACTGATGAGTTTACAGGCTCCTAAAGTGGTGTTTAGGCACTTACACAATGATCCCAACATAGCCGATCATCAATAGCCAATGGGGAGCCATTTGTGAAACAGGGATCTCTGAATGCTTGTCAGGTATCCCCTAACAGCATTGATCCTGGGTGGAACTGGGCCGTGTGTTCAGTCTGAAGTATGGGAGTTATGCGCCTCTCTGTCCGAGTTGTTAATCAACATATTGCAGGAATGTTAACACTTTGTGTGATGTTAGCTGCCAGCAGCCCCATGAAAGGTAAATTCATGCCTACACTGTTGCCATTCCAAATAAAAGCCAAGTGAAAGAAAGAGGAAATTCTAGAATCATGCCATCTTACCCTTTGCTGCTCAGGAAACAATATTTGGGGAAGGTTACTATATTATAATCTCTCTAAAAAGCTAAATGAGTACTAAGTAAGCACAGTATAGCATATTAATTCAAATTGTGATGTAATTATTTAGGACACTTAGAAGTGTCAAAGATTTGTTTACTAAATATTTTCTTCAAAATGTTCTAAGATGTCTATATGTATGGGAGGAAATACCTCTCAAAACCACGATGTGTGTCTGAGTGTGTGTGTGTGCGTATGTGTGTGTGTGTGTGTGTGTGTTAGTGTCTGTGTGTGTGTTTGTGTGTATCTCTGTGTGTGTCTGTGTGTGTTAGTGTCTGTGTGCGTGTTTGTGTGTATCTCTGTGTGTGTCTGTGTATCTCTGTGTGTATCTATGAATGTATGTCTGTGTGTGTGTGTGTATTTGTCTGTGTGTGTTTGTGTGTGTCTGTGTGTATGTATGTCTGTGTGTGTATGTCTCTGTGTGTGTCTGTGTGCATGTTTGTGTGTGTGTGTGTGTGTGTGTGTGTGTGTGTGTCTGGTTCATATATGTGTGTGTGTCTGTGTGTGTGTGTGTGTGTGTGTATGTATGTGTGTGTGCGTTTGTGTGTCTGTGTGTGTGTCTGTGTGTGTGAGGTGCATGCATGCACATGAGTGTGTAGACACATATGCCCCTATCTGTAAATGCATTCAGAGATCAGAAAGGGACTCTGGTCAATTTCTCTATTGCTGTCTGCTCATTGCCTTGAGACAAGGTCTTATTTTGAACAGAAGTATGCCATTTCTGCTAGGACGGCTGACCAGCAAGTTGTACTCTCAGGATCTCCCTAGTGCCTACCCATAATGCTGGGGTTACAGGCATGTACAGCCATGCTGAGAGATTTGTGTGGGTCCTGGCACTCAAAGCAAGCCCTCGTACTTGTAAGCAAGCACTCTTCCCGCTGAGCTATCTGTCCAGTCCCGCAGAGCCACTTTAAGGCAGTAAGAAAGAGTGTGCTTAATGTCATTATTTACAAATATGTCATGGAGAAATGGATGGAAGTAAAAACTAGTAGGAGGGAAAAAAAGACTAAATCAATAAAGATCAGAAGTGCTTTGTTTCTAATTGTGCCTGGGCCAAATAGGGGCCATAATGTTCAAATACTTTAGTGTCATTTGTATTCATGTGAGAATTTCCACAGAAGATTCTGGATTTGAATTCTGCAATAATCCTGTGAATCTTTGACACTCGTATGCTTCAATCAAAAGATATATTAACTTTTGTATTATGAACAATAAGAAAAACCCTAAACAGGATATCTAACTTTCTTTGGTTTCTCCATAAGTAAAGATGGTAGGATGATCAACTGGTAATATTGCATTAATGTGTCTTTGCTTCAATCAGTTTTCACTCTATGAAATTGTAGATGTGAAATTCAAAGCTGCAGGCCTCCTAAAGGGGAGTAATCACATTCATGTCATAGGTCCTGCTAGGATTTAGCGGCAAGGGTAGTCATTTGTTTACCTGGGCAAAAGCTTCTGCTGGAGTTCAAATATTCATGAGTAAATAATATTTCTCACATCTCAATTTCAGAGTCGGGATATAGCAAATCTCTGTCTCTGGAACTTAAAGCTTTCCCTCTCCTGCTGGCTACTTGGCCTTAGACAAGTCTTTATTTAACAGATTCTACACAACTTCTCAATATTAATCTGAGTCTGATTAACAGTCACAGCAGGGAGAATACATTTCCATTTCCACGGTAAATGTTGAAGAGCATGTTGTTCATTTGGGTTGATTTCAAAAGATCTCAGAACTTAGGAACCTTGGAAACAGCCTCAGGGAAGAAGGTGGACCCTCTGTGCCCCAAAGCAACACACGGTGACTTCTGACACACAGGAGCTAGTCACTGTTCAGGTCTCCATTTCCGCTGATTTTACTTTGGTTTCCAAGCCTCTGTGGTATCTGTTCAATGCAGACAACTTTTACAAGGCCATCCATGTTTCTATTGGAAAATACATGATGCGCAGGTAATGTGTCATGGCGGGGTGTGTCCCTAGCCACTCACAATCCTATTCCAGTCCCACCACTCCTGACTCCCAAATCCTTGGTGATAGAACTTGAAGGCTCTTAAAATTGTGATGAACCCACAACTGCCAATACCTGTTAGTTGATTTCCATACTGAATACGAATGCATCATCCTTGAATCTCATTTTGTGTTTGGTTGGCATGGAGCACAAATGTTAGAATATTACGATGCTGTTGAATTACTGCCTGCTGTATAAATATGAATTCCTGGGTGATGCTCCTCGGGAAGCCTTCATCAATGTTGCCATTTACTTCCATGCTCTCCGATCGTTTCAAAACCATTCTGGAAAAAAAAATGCAAAACTTTACAATTGTGGATTCTTTTCTTAGAGTCTATTTTTCTTCTCCTTTCAAATGTGTTTCAGGAAAAAGGCACACTCTTTGGGAGCTATCTATTATTATAAAATTATCCATATGCATGTACAATTTTCATTCTGTATTGTCCATTCTCGAAACAAAAGCAGATACATGGTCTAATTTAAGACTTTATGTTGCTGTCACAGGTTTATAAGAAGAAAACTGAGGCTGCAAAGAAGGAGTATCTGAAGCAACTAGCAGCATACAGAGCCAGCCTCGTATCCAAGGTAACATGCAATTGTGTGACACTGTGACAGACTGTGGCCATCTCCATTCAGACTCTAATCATTTAAAGGCATAAATGATTGTGTTAGCATGTCTACACCATTTTCTTTGTTAGGAAAAAACAGTACATCCTAAACAAACCTGTGTGTTGTGGAAATATGTTTATCCCTGGAAGACCAGAGCTGTTTCTGGCTTTTGATAGACACCGTCTACCTGTGGATTGTTGATTTTGCAGTTAAACACAGCAAATTCTTAATCAGGAGCTGACCCTGTTCCAACCTGAACCTTCCTTCCACTGTGTGAACCTCTCCTGAGGAGATGGTACCCACTTCAATTTCTGGTCTCATTATATTGGAACCAGGAAACAAAGTCCCATCACTCTGTTTTTAAATGAGTATGCCAGAATCTACTGTGTGTTTCAGTATGTCTTATATGTTAATCTTTGCTGATTACACATACCAGAGAGCTGGCTCTGCTTGGTTTCATGTTACTGGAAATGCATTTTCCTCTGCAGAGTTTTCAGGAAGGTGCCTGTGGACCAGCAACAGGACCATCCAGGACTCACAGCAGCTTGTCAAATTCAGATTGCTAGTATTTTCTTCATCGTGGCCATGGGCTCTGGACTTCAGTGCATTTGTCCACTGAATATGCTTTCTTTTTCACCCACAAATATCCATTTCTGTTCTAACTTCCTTTTAAAGAGTATATACATTGGGTTTTTAATCAATGAAAATACACAATGATGCAGGGAGAACAGACACTACAGACGCAGAAAGAGGTCAGAACAGCATTGCCCTGCGTCAGACTTTACTGCACATCAAAGAAGTAGCGTTGCAGGAAACTTCCCATTCGTGTTTTAAAATTAAGGTTTTCTTTGTTGCTTTGCCATCCCAGTTCACCACTTTCTAGTTTGTCTAACTCCTTTTAAACGTGTTTGTGTATTCAACTGAACTCAAATGCTTGGAAATTTTTAAGAAAGCCCTTTTCACATGGAGGATCCATCTCACCATTAGCCACACTAATGCTAGCAAATTCATATGCCTCAAATATAAGAGAATTCAACTGGCGTGACTTTCCATGAGAGAAAATCAACCTGGGGCATGTCAGTCCTTATACAAGGCCCTCTGGCTAATGTCATGCAGATTGCCAGAGTGGTGCCACGGGACTGACTAAGCCTTCACTTCCAAAGCATGCCTCACCACAGTTGCTGTTAGTTGCAGCTCTGCTCTCTGTTCAGTCTCCAAGCTGCAGCCCTCAGAACTTGGCAATTTGTATAAATGCTGCAAATTGCCATTTCTACATTTAAGACACCAAGCACATTTTTCCCCCCGCTTACTCTGTCATTTTTCTCCTCTTTAGCAGTAGGAATTTTGCTGGAGCTGTTGAATATCTATTCATGTATGGTTCTCTATGATGTGTACACAAATTGAAAGAAAGTTGCAATTGGTCCTCATGGGTCAGAGAGAGGACGCCGAAATGCCGTGTGTGAGCAAGCATTTTCTACATAGCCTTCTCCACAACTACAGGAAATTCACAACCTGCATCCCAGAGCACGTGGCACCATGTATAAAACTCTAGTGCTTTTGCAGTTTAATTATGGTGAGGCAAAGAAGGGCCACTCAAATGGAAACATCTGTTCCCCCATGTTATAATCGTGTACCGTATTATACATTTAAAGCAACAAACAGGTAATTATTATTCCAAAAATCCACTGTGTTTCAGCCAGGCTCCATCTTTTTTTTTTTTTTATTGTTCACAAATTCATGGATATGTTGGCAAATCTTCCTGAGCATGTGCAGGTAGCCCTATAGCAGGCAGGAGACAACAAGCAACTTAGACTATTCCTATAAAAGACATGTTTTAGTCATGGAAGGCCATCTACCAAAAGCCTGGCTAGACTGATTTCAGAGGCCCCTTGGGAAATGTGCCATTGGAGTTGAGGGTCCATAGAAGACTAGACCTCCCAAAGTCAAAAGGGAGGACAGCAGCTCAGAGGAGGCCAGTGTGACTGGGCCTGAGTGGCTAAAGGGACTGTGCACAGATGCCACAAAGGCCTTGAAAGGAAAGGAGTGGGGATTTATTCTCCATGCAAAAGGAGGTGACTGAATGAACATTGGTAGGGAACTGAGATTGAAAAGCTCCCTTAATCCGTGGAATAGGCTTCATTACCGTCATTCCACTGGAGAGGAAAACAGCCAGCATGTAACCAGTATTACAGCAACATTGCTACTGTTGGTGTGAGTCTTTCTCGTGTCTTTCTGGCTGCCTTACTCAGGGACCTAAACATACCACTCTCCTGCACCCTTCAAGTCCCCACCATCCTAAAGTTACAGCATCCTCTCTCTCTCTCTCTCTCTCTGTCTCTCTCTCCCCCTCTTTCCCTCCCTCCCTCCCCAAAGGTCATTCTATCTATGAAACACTGTGTTAGCCTCACATCTGTTTTCCTGGGCCCTTGTCAACCTTTTCTTTTCTTATCTCCAGAAGTCCACACTTAGCCAGTTTATTTTCTATTCATTGCGTCCATTCCTCTTGCACTCTGAGCTGATAGATTTCCCTCATGTGGGGCCATATCTAAGTCTGCTACTGCATACTGTTTCCATTCCAAGCTACACCGTGTTCCAGCCCAGGCCTGCAGGACGCTGCTCCATGTCAGGCTCACTGGAAGATGCTGAAAGACAAGCACAGATAGGCAGGTCCCTGTGGAATGTCTCTTGATACTCAGAAGACCAGAAGCAAATCTCTAAAGTTAGCTGCTTCTAACAGAACATAATCAAAAATAGAAATATCAGTGCACCTGAGTTATGGCCATGGCACTTCTTAGTCTCTGGTTTCTTGTAGACATGAAATGTATCCATATGCTCCTTAATATGGCCCCAGACTTGAGTGAAATGTAGCCAAAAGAAAAAAAAAAATACCAAGGGTAATGAGTGACTATTCTCATCTCTGTCCTTCAAAATGGCAGTCCTAGTGCATCCTTGGAACATTCCCCCAATAATAGCATAAGTAGCAAAGGCCCCTTGCTGCTGATTGGCTGGCCCCTCATGAGACATTCCTCATGTTAGGCATTTTTTTCCATTGAATCCTGTTGAAATCATAACCACCTAGCATAGGCTCTGGAGGGCTGAGTCTCACTCCCAAGGAGAAATCAAATGTCTTGCCTACCTTGAGGACAGGGTGGTATTGACATTGAGGACTTTAGGATTCTAGAGCATCTAGGCTTTTCTATTAAAGCCTATACCTCTTCCATTTTTCCTAAGAAAATGTTATCCCAGCTCTTATCTGTTACTAGGAGTGAGGCTGCCTTGGCTCACACAAGTTTGGCATCTGGATGGCTGTCCTCTCTCAACATCATGCCTACACTGTCAGAGTCTGACCAGAGGCCTGAGGAAGGCAGACCTACACAATGCTGGAATTCCCACCCAGTGTCACAGTGCTCCAAGTGGGTGGCGTTTTACCTAGGCACACAGGGCAGTGAGAGAACATAATGACAGCCCCTTCCTACTGCCCAAGGATGCCAGAATTTCTGGGGCTTCACCTTGAGTTCTATGTCGAAGCAGTGCTGGGAAAGCCCCACAATTGCTGATGTTAAGCACTATTATGTAAAAGAAGTTAAAAAGGGGAAATACTAGAAGGCCTAAGGTTAAAAATAGTAATGGAGAAAAGAGGATTTACATTTATTATACTCCATGCACAAGTGCTTAAGGATGATTGAGCCCCCACAGGACACTGGGCAGAGTGCTGCCCACATTGCATTGCATTTTCTTTGACTGTAAAATGAGTGAGGGAGCATTTTACAGGGAAGTACCAGGTGGCGGGGGGGGGGTGATTATCAACATCCCAAAGTGTTAGATATAACAACCTCTTTTCTTAAAACCAAAAGCAAAGGTCCTGACGAAGCAGCTAGAGAGGGCTCTGAGTTACCTTCATCTGTGTTTCTATGTCATTAAAGGAACCATTCTAGAGGACTTCATAGAGGGCACCAGTGTTCATCTGGCAAAACTTTGTGTAGGGGGGACAGAAAAATCAGCAGCCACTGATAGCAAAGGAACCTGTGTTCCAATTCCAACTTAACCACTTTCTATCTGCTTGTCTTCTGGAAGCTATTTGGACAATCTAAGGTTTATCTCACTCCAGTGTTGAGCAGGGAAGATCACAGACCTTTCCAATAAATAAGGAAATCTATATAAGTTAATGTTACAGTTGAAGACATTATGCTAAGTGAAGTGAGTTTGGTGATGTAAGGACCAAGTCCATGAGTAGTACCTAAAATAGTCATACTCATAGGCTTAAAAAGCAAAACAGTGGTTGCTGGGGTTGAAAGAGGGGTTGATAGCCCACACGCATAAAGCTCCAGCAACCAAGATGAATTAGCTGTGTCTGTAATGGGTGGTAGCTTTTCATCCACTTAAGAAACTTGTGAAAAGGGTAGGTACTGTGTTAAGTGCTTTTACTAAAATAAAACAATTTTTTTAATTTAAAAATCAGCTGCCCAGTTTAGGGTGTTGAGCAAAGGAAATTCTTAGTAAATATAAACAATTCATAATGCTTAGGAGTAGCAAAAGAATTGTATGTGGTTGAAAAGTTAGCTGGATCACAATTTCAATCTGGTTGCAAAGTTACCTCTTTATATGATACTCCAAAGGTTCCAAGCACAATTCTTATTAATTGTAATTTTATTATTTAAATTTATTTTTAAATGTTTGAGTAAGTGTTTTCTCTGTAGCACCACCCCATTACAAAGATGAAAATGTTATAAATGTAAGACAAAAATCCATTTACACATGTAGGCTTCTTGAATCCTTTGAAGAAGATCGTGAAGAGAGTGAACTCTCTAGTTTAGGCAGCTTTGTTCACTACGGAAAGTCATATTGAATTGGGCTATTAAATACTGCTTAAGGAAATACAGTTTTTCCATAGACTAAGAAATTCCTAGACGCAAGTCTAAATCACTATGTTGAAAGCAATGGACGTGGTTTCATTTCACCACATAGACCAGAATTTATATTCCCCAAATGAGTGTTGCATTCAAAGAAGTCACCTTGGGAGGTCAGAAACTCATTTTTTTATTGCTCCCGGGGTTCGAGAGATTTTGCTTGAAACTCCTGGGTAGAGCTGCAGTCAGGAAAAGTTTATGAAGCACTCTAGAAAATCAATCTTGTTACATTATTTTCACACTTCATTCTTTTCTCGAAACATCACCAAGATAGAACCCACAGCTTTGGCTTCAACTCACTTTTAGCTAGCTAGTTCCAAAATTTTAGTTCACAATCAAAAGACAAAAGAG
This sequence comes from Cricetiscus sungorus, assembly GCA_030556225.1. Classification (NCBI taxonomy): domain Eukaryota; kingdom Metazoa; phylum Chordata; class Mammalia; order Rodentia; family Cricetidae; genus Cricetiscus; species Cricetiscus sungorus. The sequence continues at coordinate 13,984,117 of JANBXA010000114.1, forward strand.
CTGTGTGAGGATATGTAAAATAGTGTCCCCAGACTCTGAAGAGAATTCCAGCAGAGAAGTTTCCAGATATCACCTGTGACACAAGCGGTCCCAGATGCCAGCGCAGGAGAAAGCATTTGGTAGCCTGTGTGCTGATAAGGAAAAGTCACTTTGTTGCTTGAGGTCACCCATCATACACTCTTTTTTGTAAAAGCAGTGTCAAGGATACTATCGATGTAATGAGACACCATGACCAAAAGCAACTTGGAGAGGAAAGGGTTAATTTGGTTTACATATCCAGAGTTGCAGAGCCAGGAGCTGAAGCAGAGGTCAGGGAAGGGTGCTGCTAACTGGCTTGCTCACCTGACTTGCTCAGTCTGCTTTCTCATACAACCCGGGGCCACCAGCCCAGGATGGCACCACCCATAATGGACTGAGCCCTCTCACATCTATCACTAATTAAAAAATACTCTAATGTTTGCCTGGGGCCCTAGCTTATGGAGACATTTTCTCAACTTTATTCTCCCTCTTCTCCAATTACTGTAGCTTATGTTGAGTTGGCACAAAAGGAGGCAGCACAGGTGCAAGTCAGTGTGTGTGTGTGTGTGTGTGTGTGCAAGCACATGTGCACGGATATGTGTGTTATACATGTATGCCTGCAATGTGCATGTTTGTATGAGGGAGGGGTGCACGCCACAGTAAGCCATGTGATCGGGACACTCTCAGTGTGAGTCCCCCCACCCACCTTGTTGGGGACCAGTTGTCTTGTTCACTACTGTGTATGCTGGGCTCTCCAGGCCTGTGAGCTTCTGGGATTCTCCTGTCTCTGCTCACCTCACTGTAGCCATATTGAGATTACAGGTGTTTAGTGCTCCTGCATCCAGTGAGATTTTCTCTCTACCTTAAGAAGGAGGGTGTCAAAGCTTACAAAAGACAGTGAAAATGCTTCTTTAAAAAACATAGAGGATGGGGTGGTATTTAAGTAAATTAATTAAGTTCTTTGATGCTACCGTCAATAATAGAGAAACTCAACGCCTGGTTTCAATTAAAGGGGAGTAAATTAGAAACAAAGAAATGTTTTCTTTTTGGAGAATGAGACAAACCCACAGGATTCATGCTGTGGAGAGCTATTGAGACAAATAGTGAGAGTGAATTTGCAAATGGGATGGATCATTTTATGACTCTTAACATAAAATTTGAAGCTCTAAGCCAAGATAGTGATTTAAGGATAATAAAATCTCATGCTTCGGGGTATAAGTTAATCACCTGCAAGGGCCAGGAAGAATTTGCTCCCCAGAAGTAACAACGTACAATAGAGAAGGTGCATAAATTTTGTTTAATTTTCAATGCATCAAGTATTGGTCAGTACTGAAAACAAGAATCAAATTAGATGGACTATTAATTTGATTTGGTCCAGCAACTCTTAAATTATTGCTTCCACTGAGTTTTATGTCTTGTGTTTATACTTTGCTATTTTAAATAACAATTATTTTTGCAATCTTTCATTTTTATGCCACACATCATTCCAGAATGGAGGCATTTACACACTCTGTAGCATCACCTTCATTATAAAAGTAAATGAGAATGCAGTTTCCTTAGATGGTCATCAACTTGCTTAATAAGAACTCTTCCTAAGTCATTTCATATCATACCCTTTGCACAATCAAAGGAAGCATTCGTGTTAAGGCCCAAAAGGCCTATGTTGCTTCTAGCTTTCTTTTTCCTAAAGAAGATGTCAACCACATCCTGTGGTTCAAATGAAAAGAGGACAGAGAGCATAGTTAGGAACCAACAGTAGATAACAGGTCAAACACAATGTGTGGTAGCGTCCTTACCTCTAGCATGCATGAAGTCTTGTGTCCAATCCCCAGCACACACTTAACACACACACACACACACACACACACACACACACACACATGCAATTAAAGAGCACATCTCTTCTCTAAAAATATCAAATTCTTAAAACCATGATTCTCAGATCATCAACATGAGACAGTGCCAAATGGAAAAAAAGTGGGAACAAAATTAAGTTATTTAACACATACGAGAGAGTAATTCTGATTTCTAATTGGCAGGTATGGAGACCTTATATGTAGTGCAACTGATTTTCAGAATTGTTGCATTGCTTTTGCATTTTGATTGGAAGAACAGTGAAGGAATACTAAATATATGATTTGATCATATTTCCATTTAGTAAGATTATGAATTCATGACTGTTTGCTATTTAAAGTGAATGTATTCTACCTATCTCAAAACAAGTCACTCTATAGTTAATGCATGGCAGTTGTACTGTCTAATTAATAATCGGTCAAAAGTGGAGATGAAAGCTGGATTTTCCCACATTTAAACAACTAACCTTTGCAAAAAGACACAAATTCTTCATATCTGGGTGGGATATTGCAAGCATCCCTGTCAAGACCCATGGCTTCCCAAACATCATCTGAACAAGAAAGATTTCAACAGAATGCTAATGTGGAAGGGGGAAACTTGCAAGCCTAAATCGGAGACAAAGCACTACAGGCACCTAAGGAATGCTGGGAGAAGGAAAAACAGTCTTCCCCGGCGAACAGCACACCTGTACTCAATTGTCAACCCTGAAAACACATGCACAAGAAACATTATATGGACTGGATGTGAAAGAGAACAAGGAGGACTCGAAGGGAGGAAAGGGAAAGGGGAATGTCATATCATAATCTCAAAAAAAATCTAAAAATGATTTTTAAAAATGAAGATGCTGAAGGGTAGTGTATCTGAACAAAGGACAACATGAAAAGCTGACATTCCACCTCTTTCAGATGGAAAATAGTTCATGCTGAAAATAAAAAAAAAATAAAGACATGGAAAAATGACATACATTAGTGTTTTCAAGCCTTGAGATCCATCTGTAGACTTTGGGAAGCAGAAGATATGTCTAGATAACAGATCCCAGCAAGGACAGCAGCACCTGAGAGGAGCACTGCCCAAGAACAGCCATTCATGCATCCATCCATGAGCTCCTTGAGCTGTTGTAGCTGCACAAGTCATAAAGAAACAGTGAGAAGACCCCTTTGTTCATCTATGTCATCTTAATAAAAAAGACAGTCTACTAAGAGAACTCATACTTGGGTGTCTGCAGTGGATACAGAAATGCCCCAACAGGTTACTTAGTATATGAAATTCAACTGTTTACAAAATAAGGAGAAAAACAACAGCAACAACTTCCTAATGTTCTTCCTGTGTCAAAAATTGCATTTTTGGTTTCTAAAAACCAAATTGTTGGTTTTTAGAAATCTACTTAGTTAAGAAAACAATAGTCCTGGTGAGTAACTATTCCTTGTATTCCAAAATATCTTTAGGATGCAAGCTGGTCTCTATATTCTTTATTGTAAAGAAGTTAAGTGATAAATAGCTAATAGAGAAAGTTTTGCGCTTAATTATCCATAAGAAAAAGAACCCTCCTATACCATAAAAGCTCTTCCATAGAGAGGGATCTCCAGTAAGTTCTACATCAATTCCTCTAAGTCCTATGATCCAAGCATGTGTTGTCTTCAGCAATGGAGTCTTATCTGCAAGTTCTAGGAGTTGACAGAGGGAAATGGCCAGAGTCTGCATTCTTTAAGGGTTCTCCTGGACTTCTCTGGCCAACACTCAAATAAAGGATTTCTATGCTTGGTCCTGCAGCTTCTGTTAGATAGTCTATAACTCAGAGGGGGAGGATCACATCCCCATATGGCATGTCTTTCTTTAAACCACGCAGAAACACATACACACACACTGTATGTATGTATGTATGTATGTATGTATGTATGTTTGTATGTATGTGTATGTATTTTAAGTAATCTTATAAATAATATTCCTCTACATTTTAAGTATATTTAGTGTGTTTCTCTCTCCTTTCTCCTACCATCTGTTTAGTACTGCCCCCCTACTTCTTCCTTTCCTTTCATGACACCATCTTTAGAGCTCCTTTTAACCATGATTCTCATGGTACCCCTGCTTCCTTACCCTCTGTGATCACTTTCATCACATACCCAAACATAAGATTCAGAGCTAGGAACTACAAATAGAGAACATGCATGCAGTGTTTATCTTTCTGAGAATAGGTTACTCCACTTTGCGTAATATTTTCCAATCCTATCCACTTACCTGAAAATTTTCATGATTTAATTTTCTTTTATAGCAGAATGGTGTTTCATAGTGCATATGTCACCTTTATATTATTTGTCAGTTGAAGGACACCTAAGTTGTTTGCATTTCGCAGGTATTGTGAAGAGAATGAGAATGAACATGGCTGAGCAAGTATGTGTGAAGTAAGATGTCAAGTCCTTTGGGCATGTGCTAAAGACTGGTAGAGCCGGGTCATTTGGTGGATGTATTTTTAGGTATTGAAGAATTCTCCACATTAATCTACGTAATGGCTGCGCCAGTTTGCGATCCTGCCAACAGTGAATGGGGGCCTTCTTTTCCCTGTATCCTCACTAGCATTTGTCATCAGCTGATCTCTTCACCTTAGCCATTCTGACTGGGGTAAAATGAAATCGCAAAGTAGTTTTAATTTGCATCTCCTGGATTGTTAAGGATGCTGAACACACTTTAAAGATATTTCTGCCATTTTTTATTTCTCCTTTTGAGAACTCTCTGTTCAGATACATATCTACAAACTATAACCAGCCTGACAAGGCATCCCTAGTGCTGCAATAATAGCACCTATATATTGGAGGTAACCAGCAACTAATTGGAGTTAAAGTTTGATCAATATAGAGCACTTTGTCCCTGATACGACAAATATAGCCAACTACCTGTATCTACAAAGGTTGCAGACCCTAGAAGAGAATCTATGACTGCCATTTTCCTAAACTAGTATAGTTTCGAATTGTATTTTAAATACTTACACCCACAGCTTGCACCCCCTTATTAAAGAAATCATTTTTGAAGCAGACAGAGGCAACCATGGTGATCCACAACAGGGAAAATTCAGGGAATGTTACTGTGGAGTGCCCAGACCTCATCTGCATCTACAGCACAACCCCTATATACAGGACTCAAGAAAGTTCACTAAAGAGGGGGTAGAAGTATTTTTAGAAAAGAAGACCAGGACATTTTTTTTTTGAGAGAGAGAGCCCTTTAGACACAACACAGATGCTGAAACCACAAAAGCTCAACAGTGTGGCTGCCTAAATAAGACCTGTACAATTACATTAGCTAACTTGCCCGTGTAGATGGGGGAAATTTTCACAAGGCTAGATGGAAAGCTGTAGGCATTCAGCGGGTTCTTTTCTTTTCTTTTTCTTTTTTTTTTTTAAATACAATTTAAACAGTTTACATGCCGATCCCAGTTTCCTCTCCCTCCCTCCCTCCCTTTCTCCCTCCATCCCTCCCTTTCTCCCTCCTTCCCTCTTACTCTCTTTCCCCTGTGACATGCACCCTGGCCACCCTCCCCTCCCCCCACCCCCATTCCACTTGTAGGGCTATGCTATCCAGGTTGGGCCATGTAAATCTGTCAAGTCATTTGAAGTAGGGACTAGGACTTCTCTCCTGTCTCTAGGTTAAGGGAGTCTCCCTCCATGGGGGATGTGTCTGCAAAGTCCTTTTGTGCACCAGGAATAGATCCTGTTTCTGAATATCAGACAGTATCAGGAATAGATACTGTCTGAGGTCACCCACACTGTTCAGTCCTTCTAGCTGAGACCCATATTCAGGGGGTCTGAGTCCGTCCCATGCTGGATTCCCAGCTATCAGTCTGGGGAGGGGGGTAATTAGCTCCTCCTTATTCGCATTCAGTGGATTCTAAGAGAACCAAAAAAGGAAGAATCCCAATCCTCTAGGGCAGAGACACCTGAAAGGTTATCCAATCCCTAGTGGCCAACCCTAAACTCGTGTACATATGAGCAACTTGAAAAGGGCTCAGTAGAGTGTGTGTGTGTGTGTGTGTGTGTGTGTGTGTGTGTGTGTGTGTGTGTGTGTGTGTGTGTGTGTGTGTGCATGAATATAATGAATATGTAACTTTCTAAAATTCTCTATGTTAAAAATTCAGTTAATCTTTAACCTTTGTTTTGCACCCTTAACTGTTTTATTTGAGAATTTAAAAAGCAAAAGCCACAAATTTGAAGTTTCTTTAATTGAAAGTGCCCTCAGGAACTACATTTCATAAATACTTTCTGCCTACGGTCCCTTTTACAAATTCTTGCTGAACACTTTTTGGCATTTTGAGATTATTATAGAATACATGGGATACACACGTATATTCCACTTCTACTAATGAAAATGCTCTTGGGGGTGTGAGATGCTTACGGCTCCTTGATATGCCCTTTTATAAGCTCTGTGTAGAAATTTTAACCTACCTGAGTTCCAGATTCTCATGTTTTGGGTGTGTGTGTGTGTGTGTGTGTGTGTGTGTGTGTGTGTGTGTGTGTATGTGTGTGTGTGTGTTGTTTACTGGCCTGTGATTATGAAGCTGTCTGACTGTCTGACTTGAGCTCCTCCAGGTAACATTTTCTGCATTATGATCCAATGATGACCCATTGTAGATCTCCATAAGAGCCTTTTCCCTTATCCCATCAAGACATTTTCACACATCCATTGATGTTGGCACATTAATTAATGTTGTAATTGAGCAGATTTTGTTTGTGCAGCCACACTGTTGAGCTTCTGTGGTTTCAACATCTGTGTTGTATCTAGAAGGCACTATCTTGAATACAGCATCCTGGCCCTCTTCTCTAACAATCTTTCCATCACCTCCTCAGTGAAGTTTCCTGAGCCTGCGTATAGGGGTGGTGTTGCAGATGTAGATCAGGGCTGAGCAGTCCACAGCAATGTTCTCTGCAGTGTACCCTGCTGTGGGTCACTGTGATAGTCTATTTCCTTATTTCATCCTGACATTTTCACACACAGGCACATTTGGCATATTTTCGAAGGGGTCATATATATCCTTCCTGTAAGATCAGGCATATGGGGTTGAGAATCACCAGCCACAGCAGACAAAGGCGGGGAATCCAGCACACATGAGCATCATACTTGCTATGAGTCATTTACTTCTCCTGCATCTCTGAGAGTGCCTGCACCAAGGTGGTTCAGAATGGCCTATGGTAATGAAGCTAGCTTAAGTTGATTTCCATCCATAGTACTGTCTGTGGAGAGAGTGTAGCATTGAGCAAGCAGAAGGGAAATAAAGGCCCTCATGAACACATGGTCCCTGCATTGCTGAATGAGGATTCATCCCTGGTTATTGGTGATGGGGAGAGAGAGCTTAAGCACAGAGCTGACTTGTGAACCACAGAGGCACCACATCAAGGTCATGGAGTAAAAATGTATGTGAATCCCCAAGACTGGTTTGGCAAGGGTGGCTTTCTTCTCCAGAAGCACGATTGATCCTTTCCCCTCCTGTTGGATTCACATTCTGCACTTGTTCTGTCAATCTCTCAGAAAATGAAGAGCTAGGTTCTTCCCCAGGAGGTAATACCACAGGGTTAATCTTTGATTCCGTTCAGCTTCCACTGAAATGTCTGGTTTTTAAGTCAATTAAAAGGCTATTAGGTGTGGAAAAATTAGGGCAAGATTATATTAATTTATGATGACATCTAAAATATCAAAGAGAGATTATTTTTACCCACTTCATTAGTAAGAACAATTTATCACCAAATCCTTTTTTTTTTAAATAAATCAAGATAAGTTCTGTGGTTCCTTTGAAGGCATATTAGTATGATTTTTCATGACTTTTGTAAGGTATTTTAGGCCTCTTCCATAGCCACTGCTATCAACCAGCCTTGTTTTCTTTGTGGAAATATCTAGGACTAAGGCTCTCTGAGAACACAAAGAGAAGAAACTAAGCATGTGGTCAGTGGGAGGGCTGAACTGAATTACTTTGAAAGTGAGATAACTAAAGGTGATAATAGTGTCCTCCTGCATCTTTTTATCTTTCTTTGGATGACCAAAATAGTCAGTCAGAGCAGAGCACTTAGGCAAAGGCAAAGGAATGAAATGTCATTAGAGTTTGCTTTAGATTCCATTGAGGAGGTAGAGACTCAGTGTTGTATAAGCTCTGTTAAAAATAACGATGGAAGGGTCCTTAGATGAGAGACACAAGAATAATCATGGGTGATGATTCTCATGAAGGTCCATGAGAAAGTTCACAAGCATCCTGTGGATAGCATGGTGTTCAGAGACCTAACGCTTTCCTAACGCTGCTCTCCTTTGTTCCCTTGCAGAGCTACAGTGATCCTGTTGATGTTAAGACATCTCAGCCACCCCAGCTGGTCAACTCAAAGCCGTCAGTGTTCCATGGGCCCAGCCAGGCCCACTCAGCCCTGTACCTAAGTTCTCACTATCACCAACAACCAGGGATGAATCCTCACCTCACCGCCATGCACCCAAGCCTCCCCAGAAACATAGCACCCAAGCCGAATAACCAAATGCCAGTGACTGTCTCCATAGCCAACATGGCTGTGTCCCCACCACCGCCCCTCCAGATCAGCCCACCTCTCCACCAGCATCTCAGCATGCAGCAGCATCAGCCGCTTGCCATGCAGCAGCCCCTTGGGAGCCAGCTCCCCATACAGGTCCAGCCTGCCTTACACTCGCCTACCATGCAGCAAGTAAGTCTCTACACTTAGGTACCATGCACCTCTGGAGGGCTGGGGGTTTGGGGGGAGCTGTCTATCAAGTAAAGGAGAAAGGGGTGGTTATTCTATTGAAATGGAGAGAGAAGTATGGGCCTTTCACAGACTTACATCTGCAAAATATAATTTGCAAATGGTGCATTGTCAGAATCATCATCCCAGGCCTTGCAAGCTGCTTTTTGAGTCACTGGTTTCTTTCCTAAGATATATCAACTTGGTATTCCCTTGCTGGTGGCCCCTTTGTTTCTGGTTTCTGTTTCTTTAGTGAGAACATGTGCTAAGATGCTGTGTGTATCATGGGTCTTGTTGAAACAGAGTCAGTCTGTAATTTCTTTGTAATGTCATTAGGAAATGAGGCTTTCTTGACTGGGATGACCCTTCAGTGCAATAATTGGTATACAATGAAATCAGATTCGATACCAAATTTAGTACAGCTCTAAAAACACCAAGAACCAAACAGTAACTGGAGCTTCATTTTGAAATGTATACAAGGAGGCTGGGGTGAGAGCAGTATATGTGACAGGCCCTGGGTTTAATCCCTAACATTGCAAATATATGGGGAGGGGATCTGTCTGCAGAAATTGGAAAACAGAAATCTGGGTAACCTTGCTTAGATTTTATTTGAAATCAAATTTCCTTTTCAGATTCTTTCAGATTTTGATGCTCTTTCATAGTTTGAGAAGTAGGTGCATCTTTAAACGCAGTGGAACATAAAATATTCAAAACCCCTGAAAGCTCACTTTAGAAAATAGACAATGCAACAGTTAAAAACTACCAATCATAGCTAACTTAACCAATGCCTTTACCATTCAATTATCATCCTTTCCTAGAGTTATGTGTAAACACATAAGCACAGCCTCCTGCAAAATTCATATCTTGCTGTTTGTACATAGAATGGGTGCTTCCCCTAAGGAACAGTAGGGAAAGGGGAAGCAGAAGGATGAGCCATGCCTAGGAAGTCTAAAATGTATCTTATTATGATTATTATAGACAGGATTTCTGAAAGCTGACTACAGCTAAGTCATTACTTAGCACTTAAGTTCTCAGAAAAGTCCAAGTGCTGGTGCTAGCCCTGTTTTTATTCTGTGGACAGAGATACTGGGGCTTGGCAGGTAAGAGCACTGAACTAATGAGATGAGAGCTGGGATTCGAACCCAGATCCAGTCAGAACTCAGAAGCATTGCTCTGGATGCTCAGTGACTGCCTCTCAGACTCACACTTCCTTACAGAGTATTAACAGATTTGTATCAGAAAACCTGTGTCTTCCAGGACCTTAGAGGGCCTTTAAATCTTAGTTATTTGTAAAATCAAATTTTTTATGAAACTTAAAGGAATTCATCATGTTACTGTATTTCTTGGTTCCTAAACCAAATATATTAGTAGCTAACTGTCTTACCTATACACCACAACCTGTTGCTGAAGCTGAATCACTAGAAGGAAAGACCTTGGTGGTAACATTTTCCAACCTCCAGCCCTGTCTCCAAATGCATTTATGAGCAAGGGATGTGCATGGGGTAGAATTCTCACACTGTGCATCAGACATAACCCACAGGGAAATGAGCACCACTGATACCTTTTTACTCTAGTGAGTCAATGGTATTTGCTTGAAGAACAAGCAGTTGGGGGCTGTCACCATCGCTTGGGTGAGTTGACAATGGCTTGCAGGTGCCGTGGGCTCCAGGTACCTGTGCTGATCACTATGCTATAGTTCATCCACTTTTTCCCAAGGGAAAGAGTGCAAAGACACAGTTCTGTCCCCGGGCAGGGGGACAGACCTATCCAGAAAGGAGGCCCTTCCCTACTTTGTCCACTCAAGAATGTCTTCTTTTCCTTCTTCTGTTGACACGTTGGCTAGGGTAAGGGTCGGTCAGCAGACAAAATTTTCTGCTATTTGAGAATTATAAGAATATAATTCTCTTGAGGTTTATAAAACCAGTAGAGACTTCTCTCATCATCAGAATCGAAATATGGGGGTGGGGATAACTCACATTGCTTTAAACAAAGGATTTATCAATCTATAAGTCAGCTTCGTTAGTGTATCTCAAAAAGTGTCTGGTATTGGAGCTCATAATAAAAGACAATGGCAGGAAATCACAATGAAGAAAAAACAGCCACAAAAATGGCATTCACTAAAATAGTTGGCTGTGTTAGTAAAATAACTATGGAATGATCAACCTCTAAGTAATTAAATGGAGAAATTGTAGATTTGGCTGTAAAGTCGCAATTCTTTGAAAGTTTAAAAGCCCCCTCAGGGATTGCAGAGACCAAAGATGCAAAAACCAGCAACATTTAAACACTGGGGGGTGAGGTGTGGGTAGGAAGGTTGTGGGGACATTCCACCAAAGACCAGTAACCAGAAAAATGGGCTCTGAACGGGAGATGAAAAAGATGGGGACAGTATCCGTGTCATGGGAAAGTATACAGCAAGGAGCCTGCAGATTAGAGGGACTGGAAGCTCTTGTCAGCTGACCATGCTAAAGTCAGGATGGAGGAGTTGGCACCGACAGATGGGGTGCAGTGCACTCTCAAAAATTGGTTGAGTCCACTATTTATGTCGTGAATGAGATTTTAGCATGTAGGTTCAAGTGGACCTGCCTGATTCATTGCCCAATCCACCTTCGTCTGCAGCTGTTAGCCTCCTGTTGTGTTATCCACATTCCTACCTAAGTACCAAAAGGGAAAAAGAGAGAAATGAAAGCTAACAGCTACTGCACTTTTTAAAGATGGTGTCACATTTCAGTATTACTGTAGATGCTTTATTATCCCTTTGAAAATGAATGCTTTCAACAACAACAAAAATGATTGTTACTGTACCAGGAATGATAGTTCCATTATTTCCTTAAGAATATCTTCTACACCGAACCCATGGATCCACTTTTTTTTGTTTGTTTGTTTTTGTTTCAATTTTCTTTCTGTCTCTCAGTGCACGTTTATTGGGGAATGAGGTCAAGAGAAAAAAATCATTAATATCTGTTACTTTCCTTTATAACCTTAAGAGAAAAATCTTTGTAAGGTATCACAGACAGATTTTCAATTTCCCTGTGTAATAAACAGCTGCTTTTGGATTTGGGTGTAATTTGAAGTTTTCTTTTAAAAAAAAAATCACATTGAGATTGATGAATAAATCAGTCATAAAGACAAAACATTGATGCCTGTTGAAAATACCTCTCCAAACAGGCAGGAAATGAAATTAGTTTGCAGTAAAGTGTGGCTATGAGGATCACTGCCTGGTGGTGCTACAGGCTTTTTCAGACTTGCTATGCAGCAAAACAAAAGTGTGAGGGCTACAGGAATCTAATTAAAGAGCAAATGTCCCTTCTGACATCAAATTAATCTTTATCATGTTTCCTATTTTTATTCCAATCTGGCACCAGAAAATGAAATTTAAAATTCCAGGCATGCTACAAAACAGTTGGTGATTTTTCTCCTGAGCATTAAAATGCAGAATATTCAGTCTCGTTTAATTAGACTGCTAAGCAAACATTTTTCAAAAAATTTATGTCATCATTGTTATTCCCTGTTTACATCCATAATAGAAGTGTACTTAGCTCAAGGGTTGACCTCAGCATCTCTTTATATAGTGTTCTAAGAAATGTTTCCATTTCTGTCTTGAAAGTAACATAAGTTAAATACTGTTACTTTAGTCTATACCTGTATTTTTCTTGGTCTCTATTGTTTGGGCAGAAGTGATGTATTTAAATTTAGATTTTGAAGGTAGCATAATTTCCACCTTAGAACTTTGTAGATAACACACAGTTTTGTATTAAGCTAGTAATTTAAAAAACGTTTTTCTTACATTCTGACTCAACCTGTGGAACTATTTCCATTGTGTGTGTTACCTTTTCCATGGGTCTGTAACCTTCAAATAACTCAGGATATTTCCAATTCCTTTTTGTTTTGATCTTTGTTTGCTTTTAGGTTACATTTTGTCAATTGTGTGGAAAATCCATGGAGAAGGTTACAGTTACCAAGACAAATAACCCTTGACAGTTACATGTTCATGTCTTACAGTGGCATCAAATGGTCTTTATTTCTTGAGAAACAGGATTTATTGAGCCACTGTTGAAGGCTAGACCCTGAGATGACCCAGTAAGCATTGCAAACACTCATCACAGAGCCGGGCAAGCACTCTGGAGATGGGCTCAGTGGTGAAGGGAACCAATATAGGTTCTCTCGGGACTTCTCCCTGCTTTCTATCTGGCATCACACTGGACACCAGGGAAAGAAACTGAGAAGGTGGGAATCAGGACAAGACCAGAGGAATGAGGGTATTTCACTGAGGCCAGTAAGACTCCTTCCGTGTTGGGAACCGGGGAAGACCTAGAGTAAAGTGAAACTGCCCTCCCCCAGGGTGATGCTTTCAGCTGGAGCTACAGGGGCCTCTGTTCAGCAATGAGTGCTACAATGCAGTTGTTAAATCTATTGCTTTAAGTATGGCTTGAAGCAACAACCATTATGGCTAAACTCTGGGCTTCTTGGTGACTTGTTTCCCAACACTCTGAATTCTGCCTCTCTCCATGGTTTCATGGCAGCGGACATGGCCCTTATTATTGGAATGGCACATCAATAGACCCCTTAATGCCAACCAGGGGTTAAGGAAACTTGACCTGAGGTGTGGTCTTTGCATCATTATGTGAGAACCCACCCATGCATGAGTAAAAGTCTGAAGAAATATATTTAGTTAAAAATCCACCCTCTCACCCCTTCTCTGAGTGTGAGGAAAGCCACCATCCGTATTTCACCTCCAAAGCTGCTTGCAAGCATGGTTCATTCATAATCTTGATTTCTTGGATGCTGAAATTCATGGCTAGAATTTGCTGCAGAGACAGCCATGAGATTAATTAAGCTGCTTTCTGTGGTTACTTCCAGCAAGCCTGCTTATGCTGCTCTTGAATTCACCAGATAAGCTAAAAATAAATTGTGCATAATGCTTTTTGTTTACCAGATATAGCTATATACTTCAGATTCTGTCCTTGAATTTTTAATAACTTTACTGGGATTAAAAGTCAACACTTCACCATACTAATGTATTTAAAAAAAAATCTTACTGAAATTGTTTGGCAGCTAAGAGACTTTTCAATTAAACGTGTTTGCTGTCTTTACATGTTTTTTCCCTATGTCTTCCTATGACAAGTTGTTTTCCATCTCTTTCCCTGTAATTGTCCAATAACTGATTTAAAAAAAAAAAGCTTGGGTTGAAATTTTTAGCTGATAGAGGAATACAAGTGAAGAATACGGCGAAGCAGATGGCCCCATTGTGGCTGAATGAAGAAAAGGGTTTTAAGAACAATATGTGAATAGGTGTAGTCTAATAACAGTCAGCCACCTGCTGCCTGAATCCTTCAGGAAGACTCCCTTGCTGGTTCTGGGGATTAACTATTAACGTATCTTTAGGTGGATAGAAAACATCAACTTTGAGGGGTTAAGGTCCTTGTCCCTTTGCCTGGATTGAGTTGGCTTGTCTATATTTTAAATTGTTGCCAACACAATTTATCTGCCCGAGGGTGTAATGAAAGGATTTTGACACGTAGTTAAACGAAGGGAAGGTAGGAAGAATGAGGTGGTGGGTGCTTCTTGGCGATTTAAGTCGGGGTTGCGGGGTGGGGGGGGGCTGCTTCTACGGGTTCCTGCAGCAGCAAGATGGTCTACTATGGCCTTGCTTTCTTCTTTTAAAAGTACTGCGTTTCTCAAGTGTGGATTTGCTTTCCCCACAGGGATTTACTCTTCAACCCGACTATCAGACGATTATCAACCCTACATCTACAGCCGCACAAGTTGTCACCCAAGCGATGGAGTACGTGCGTTCTGGGTGCAGAAATCCTCCCCCTCAGCCGGTGGACTGGAATAATGACTACTGTAGTAGTGGGTAAGCAGCCGGCCACTGCCACCTGGTGGTGGAGCGTCTCATAGCATGCGCCTCAGCATGGGCAAGGGTTCCATGCCCAGGAAAGTAAAGTCCAAAAAACTGTGGAGCCATCTTCTAGCCTTTGCAAGAAGAAATGCCTTCACGTTTCTCTTTGCTATGGACTTAGGTCAACCACCTGTGCTCTTTCCCCCGAGCTAGAACAAATAATACGACCCTCACCACTCCCTCCCCCAACCCCACCCACTGTGGTTCTGATTTTCTCTCAACTGTTTTCTCTCCACACAGGGGCATGCAGAGGGACAAAGCACTGTACCTCACCTGAAGATCTCAACACCTCCTCTTTCCACTGAGAAATTCAGGGAAGTCTTTTCATCATGGATCGCTTTGTGCACTCAAGGCAGGTCTTCATTTTATTAGAAAATACAAGTTGCTAAGCACTTAGGACCATGTGAGCTTGTGGGTCACCCACTCTGGAAGAAATAGTCATGCTTCGTTCTTATTTTTTTAATCTTTTATGGACATTGTTCCTCTTCCCTGAAGGAGGTACGGACCATTCTGATTTCTGTTGGTTTTGCTGTGAAGTGCTGCGCTCTAGTAACTGCCTTAGCAACGGTAGATGTCTGGGGTAATAATGGTCCTGGGTTTTCCATTGGTTTTCATAATGGGTGTTTATATAAAACTACTAAAGACTTTTTCAATGGCTTGATGTAGCAGTCATAGCAAGTTTGTAAATAGCATCTATGTTACACTCTCCTAGAGTATAAAATGTGAATGTTTTTGTAGCTAAATGGTAATTTGAAACTGGCTCACCCCAGTTCGTTTATTTCACAGAGGGTTAAATTGGCAAACATTCATATTTTTACTTCCTTTTTAAAAACGACTGACTAATAGTTCTATATTTTCAAAATACTTGAAAAATATTCCCAAATGATTTTAATTTAAACACGAATTGGCTTTGTCTTATTGATCAGACAAAAAAGAAACCTATGTGGAGGGAAGCGCAAACACGTTTATTTTGTATTGCAGAAAAAAAAATCCTTTTTTTTGTATCACTTTTGTGTAATGGTTAGTAAATGTCATCTATCGAAGTCCTTTTATGTATAAAGCTGCCAAATGTCCGCCTGGCATCTTAGCTGCAGAACCAGGTGGAAAAGCGCTAAGCGGTCATCTGTATGGCTCTTACTATTGTTCTCTCATACCATGTCTGTATTTAATCTTTTTTTATGGAACTCGTTGCGCCTATTTATGAAATAATAAATATAGGTGTTTGTAAGTAAATTTGTTAGTATTTGAAAGAGGTTTCATTGATGTCTTAATTTTTGCTGGCAAAAAAAAAATTATCCATGCTTGGTGTGAATACTTATTAGTTTTTCAGTGACATGAATAAAACCAAATCTGCTTTTCATTTAGTAGCAAATTAGACTAATGAATCCATATTTCTGCATACCTTTTGTTGACACAAATGAAAAACAATTCTGCTTAGCAACCTTCTTTCCTTTCACAAAACAACGGGAAAATGCCCCAGAGTTCTCACACACTCCCAGCCTAAACAAACACCAGTGGACCCTCTTCCTAAAATGATTTGTTTCTCAATTCCAAAACACGTTAAAAACCAAATTCAAACTGAGTCACCAAAACTTCCTCAAGCCACATGATTCTCATGGCATCCAGAATTGACCAAGGACTCAGGAAGACATAAGAAAAAAAAAAAAAAAGCATATTGTCTACAATCAACCTAGAAATGAAAGGTGAGTAACCAGATAGCCAAAGAAACAAGGAAGGCAGCCAAGACTGAAAGCAGTTGCTAGAAGTTAAGGGTACTGCTGTCTCCCACCCATCCGCTCCCTTCTTCCCTTTCCAAACACCCTGGGTCCCTTCTTTAGATTTTGGTAAGAGGGGTTTGCATAGCTTTTACAACAAAAGGGAGGGGTGAACAAATGTCTCCCTTCCACCGGGATTGTATCACGTAAATTAATCTGGTTGGAAATTGAGGAATAGCTCTTTCATGGAATGTATAAAATAACTTCAGCAATTTCAATACAAATACATTATGTAATCCAGTCAGAATTAAAAAGACAAAAGGCTTGCTTGCTTTGGAATGATTTTCAGGCATTGTACAACATTGAATCACTCAGCATGTAATAACTAATAAATAATGCAGATCCAATGTTATTATTAAAATGACTGGGGCTGAGAGCTCGAATTTTCCTGTCTTGATATTGTGTAAGAACTCATGTGATTAAGTTCACAGCTTATTGTTTGGCTGTTTAGTGTTTTGGAAATATATCACACTACTAATTAACTAATGTCTTTTATTTATTATATTATGAAACAGTGTAGCTTTCTCCCACACTGAGCATAAATTGAGAAAGGAGTGCTACCAGCTAAGTCAAGAGGTTTGTCCAGGAGATTGTCTGCAGCTTTCCCAGAAGGCATGTGATCAGGACAAAAGGAACAAATCTACCAAATAAGAAAATACATGATCAATCAAACTCTTGCAGCACATGGAGATTTCTCAAGAAGGACATGCCCAGTCAGATGAGAGCCTCGTGTAGACTCCAGGATGGAAGTCACTGAGCACAATAGACATTAGCAGCTGAGGTGACTTAGAGCTTCTTTCCCGACACTGCTTGAGTGTTTCTCACCAACCAGAGAAATCCTGTCTTTAGTTCTGCCATCTTCAGACACAGACAACTTAGACTCAGCTCACTGGCTACCCAGAGGAACAGTGATTCCTGGGTAGAGAGCAAAGTCATTCTAAAATTCAACAGTTGTACTGAACATAAAGTATGTTCACTTTGCATATCCCAAATCAGAATTCTAGCTAAGCAGAGAAAGAAAACAGTATTCCAGTGAGGGAGACTGGGTTGTATCTCTACAACAATGAAAGAAGGTTGATCTAAAACCAAGTCAAATAATGACGTGCAGGGGATCCAGATAAGGAACATAGCTAAACATGAAGTTGTCTTCTAGGATAATTGTAATCTGTTTTCTACAAGGCAAGAAACACTTCTAAGTGGGCCATAAGCTATGCACAGAATACCAGGATTAACAAAAGCAATGTGTACTGCCCTAGCTCAGATTCACTGTGAAGAAATTTTTTAAACTTAAGAATGCAAAACTTAGAATTCGTGTCACCATCTGTCTCCTTCCATGCAATAGAGTTGTCCCACTCAATGAAGTCATTAACTTTTCCCATGAAACATGGACAGTTTTTCACCCATTTAAAATGCTTGAGAAGCCATTTCATATGGTACACCAGAAGATGAATGAAGGAACTAGAGATAACTATGCTTTCAGCTGTAGCTTTATATATAAATTCTAAGTCAGTCTGAAGTACTTTACAAAGCACTAAGTGTAAAACACTCAAAACGTAACTGATAGATTGTTTATACATTACTCCACTTAGAATCCATTTTAGAAAGCTATGACCTATGAACGAATGTAGTAAACTGACTAGTTCTAGTAGATCACAAGGTCCTTGTTGGGGGAACTTATATGTAGAAATTAATAACAAATGCATTGTCTGCTAAAACATGAAAACTTGGTACACTTAGTTGTTCTCATAATAGTTGGTAGAACTGACCTGCTGTATTATTCTCCCATTAATTCTTGCTTGAAAGTAGGGGTGTGTACACAGCAAACTCCCTAACTGTTGCTCATGACTGGACCCCAAAACAGTGGCAAAGCAAGAGCCTGGAGTGAAGTCAGTTCTGCCTCTGAGAATGCAAATCACTCATAGTCAAATGATCTCTCTCTCCTTGAAGCTGGGTGGTATCCCTATCTCCAACTGGGATACCATAGCATGCAGTATTGCATGGTAAATGCAGTGCAAATGCAAAGCAAGAAAACACCACAAATTAACTTCAACATAAATTGCATGATACTTCTTTTTAAATACAGAATTAAATATTTGTATATTTTAAATACAAATTAAATATTTCTTTAAAGGGAAGTGTTATGAAGGGGAAAGAATGGAAATATTTCACCAAGAAATCCAAGACTACAAAAGATTTAAAAAGTGGGACACAATGGCACACACCTTTAATCCCAGCAGGATGAGGCAGGAGTTCAAAGCCAGCTGGGTCTACGCAGCACATTCCAACATATTCCAGGCCAGCCAGGACTACAGAATAAAATTTCTTGAGAGAGAGAGGGGGGGGAGGGAGATTTCTTTTCTAGTCATAACTCATAAAAGGTATAATATACACCCTCAGCACATCAAGAAAACTCAAGAAAGGAAAAGGTGCTAGACATGTAGGAGTGGTGAGAAAGCTTAGGAAACAAATGTATGGATGCTACATTCAATCGCTGATTAAAGAACAGGATACATAAAGAAAGGATTCATTTTCTGGAGCCTACCTAAATGACACAAGGGGAAGAAGACAACACTACTTTAAAGACAGTCAAAGGCAATTGTCATGCCTTTGTCTGGTACCATTTCTCTGTGGGAAAACCTTTCCCAACAAACACATCTCCAGGTATTTGGGGAAGGGGAATGGGAAGGAGGCTGGGACCCAGAGAGAAGGAAAACCTTCAGGGCAATGGTGTTAGCCAAACCTTTGTATCCAGATTCAGAGATTATACAAAGTGAAGTTGAAGTTCTGGTTCAGTTCCTCAGTGCCTGGGCTAATTATGGAAGCCCACCTTCATGATTGCTAGCAAAGCCTCCGAAAAGTGAATTTCACTCACACTGACATGAGGCCAGAAATGGAAAAAAGAATGACCAGACAATAAAGTGAGAAGACAGCTCTACAGGGAAAACAAAAATACCATTCTAAACACTCTGTGAGCAAAACTACAGTATTTTTAAACTCTGTCGTGTCCCCATTTGACAATTATGTGTTTACAATAAGCCCAAACATAATTGCTGTGATGGGCTGTCAGGGAAAAGATTAATTTGGCAAAGATTGGTATTGACTCGCTGTTTATTAAGGCTTTTAAACAGCTGTATCTGGCAGCATTTCTGTAAGTGGCTGTCATCACTGAAAAGCAGCCTCACACCCCAGTGCTTGCCAGCTGTTACTCAACAATCTTCCACCACTCAGAACGTCTTTCTCCAGGCCAAACGGCAAGAACAACTATTGCCAAATGAGCCTTTCCCTCCTCCTGTCACTTTTTTTTTTCCTTTGGTGGGGATGGGGAGCTGCTCAGAGCTGAAATGTCAGCTCAGGCCTGATGGTTTAGCTGATAAAGGCTACCGGAAACCAGTAGGAGGTTTGGGTGCTAGGTGAACACCACTCCCCCATAGAGTGCTGTGCTGTTAGTCAACTCACACAGACAAGAAAACCACAGCCTGTAACTGCTGCTGGCAAAGGATTTTTAAAGACAGAGGTGTGTTATCGAAGGTGTAGAGCTATGAGAATTCCAAAAATCGCCAACTTATTTCCCGCAGCTTGGAAAAACTTGTATCACTTGAAAGAGACCATTTTCAAGTGAAGTGAAGGAAACATTTGGGTGGTATCTATCAGCTTAAAGCACAGGCATTGGGGGCTGCCCTCTGCGATTCCCAAAAAGGACAAGCCCCTTGGCAAAACACATCCCTTGCTCTGGTTCAGTGCAAGACTACAGGATGAGACCATCACTTATGCCCATAAAAGAAAAGGCAGAAGGAGAATCGTACTGGGCCAACACCCAAGGACTTTCTTTCTCATGACACTGAAAGAACTACATTTCCATGCTCGGAACACAGTGGTGGAAGCCACATCAGCCTTCCCAGTAAGGCCGGGGTGAGGCTTTGCCTCAACCTTTCTATGTTTCATTGGGCTTTGCTGAATTATCAGAGCATACTCAAAAGGACATGGTGATCCCTAATATTCCTCTGCTGGCATTTCTTAATGCACTATGGCACAGGGAGAAACTGAACTAAGAGCTGACCTTTCTAACAGGACTTTAAAACAGATGTTAAAATTTCACTGAATCCCATGTAATGTATTTTGAAGCCAGCTATTGGTGAAGGCAGGTCCTTGATGTTTAAATGAAGATGAAATCCAGACAGAGCCTAAAGTATGGAGAAATGAGCCATACTGCTCAGCTCCCAAGCATGGGCTTCGCTACCTACCCAGACTTTTCCTCACACCATTGTGAGAGTAGATGAGAGAAATATAGTGTCAACACAAAAGGCATCAAGAACATCAGCCAGAGTGAGTCTGATTCTGCAGCCAAATGCAAAAGTTACTTAATAATCCACCTCTAGATGGGCAGTGGGGAGTTAGTTCCTAACTTGACTCTGGATGTGTGCATACTTGTGGCTACTTCCTAAGGCAAGAGCCATCACCAGGGGCCTGCAATCCCTGAGAAATCTGGCCAAAGAATGGCTGGACAGATATGCACCCACTTACTTGGTCCAAGGCTTCTTTGGACCTCACACCAAAGCAAAAATTGATCATCTCAATTATCTTCTGGCTTTCAGTACAAGCCATTGCCCCCATTGCTGTTTTACCACATTCTTGGCATAATGTGCAAGTAGAAATTGCCCCAGGTTGGCTATGGACTGCACTTTCATCCTGTTCCATTTATCTGACGGTATTAGGAAATTTCCTCAGCCTAAGGCAAAGCCTCAGAATTCGCTCCCACACACTGAAGCAACTTCTATGTTGTTTTTCATGTGTTTGATTTAGTTTTTTAGTTTTTGTTTTGTTTTGTTTTGTTTTGTTTTTTTAAAGCAAAGTAGCACTCAGAAACCCAAATCTGAGCAGAAGCTTTATGCAAAGAGAAAGAACGGTGTCTCTAAAATCAACTTCAATTCCGGATTAAAATTCAAACCTGTGTGCCTACATAGCCGTTCTAGTTATTTAGTGGCGTTTCAAGAGCGTGTATGTGAGAGATGGTGTGCGAATGTTTGTGTGATATTTATGTGAGTGTATGAGTGCGTAAGATTTTGTGTGAGAGTGTGTGTGTATCAGTGTGTGTGTGTGTGTCCGTGCGCGCACGCATGCCTGTGTGTGAGCATGTGTGTGTGTGTGTGTGTGTATGTGTGTGTGTGTGTGAGCATGTATGTGTGTGTGTGTGTGAGCATGTGTGTGTGTGTGTGTGTGTGTGTGACTGTGTGACTATGTGTGTGTGAGCATGTGTGTGTGTGTGTATGTGTGTGTGTGTGTGAGCATGTATGTGTGTGTGTGTGTGAGCATGTGTGTGTGTGTGTGTGTGTGTGTGTGTGTGACTGTGTGACTATGTGTGTGTGTGTGTGTGTGTGTGTGTGTGTGTGTGTGTGTGTGTGTGACCGTGTGAGCATGTGAGTGTGTAAGAGAGACAGTGGATGCCAGAGGACAACCTCAGGTATGCTTCCTCAGGTACTGTCCACTTTATGGTTTTTAGACAAATCTTCCGCTTGCCTAGAACTCTCCAGGCAGAGTAGGCTGCCCGCTAGCTGGGCAGTGAGCACAGCCATCTCTTTCTCCGGACCCTCCGCCGCCGGGACTCCAAGTGCATGCCACCATACAGAGTTTGTTCTTTGTTCAGGTCCTCTCTTGCAAGGCAAGTGCTGCATGGGCTCTACCACCCTACCTAGTGGAGTCCTTCCCTACGTGGCAAGAAATGGGAGTCCTTTCAGCCCTACCTCCCTGACTCTTTTTAAAGATTCCTTGATTCTTCTTTCCCATTCTGGTTTCTGGGTCTACTTCCCCCCTTGCCCTCTCTTCTCTCCCCACCACTCCCCTCTTTCTTTCCTTTCCCTTTCTTTCCTTCCCTTCCCTTCCCTTCCCTTCTTTTCCCTTTCCTTTCCTTTCCTTTCCTTTCCTTTCCTGTGGCTCTGTTCTTGCAGGAGACAGAATCTGCAACTTTCCATACCGCAAGTCAGTTTCCCTCCAGGATTCTGGTTTTGTAGTCTGAGAACATTCACCTTCGGGGCACCACAGTTGGAGGAGCCAGACTGCCTGCAGCCTGCTCCCACTAGTCCCCAGCTTCCCTTTGCTGATCACTTTGTTAATTCCCAGATAAATGGAGAACAAGCGCTTTTCTCTCCTCTCCCTTCCCTCCAAAGCAGTGCAATGCAACTCTCCAAGGACTGTTCTCTATGACTTCCCATTTCACACCACAGATGGTTTAGATAAAAACTATTAGTTTCATTTATTCAAACAGCTTCATTGCACCAAAATGAGCCTATTTTTAGCATTCTGCCTAAAGGGTAGTTTTCCCTCTCTTCGCTCTCTCTCTCTCTCTCTCTCTCTCTCTCTCTCTCTCTCTCTCTCTCTCTCTCTCTCTCTCTCTCTCTCTCTCCTCTCTCTGTGGGGGGGAGATGTAAAGAATTTAGTTGTCTCTGGCTTTAACCATCACTTCTGCTGCCCAACAATCTCTTGGACTGCAGTAGAGCTGACGAGTTCTCTAAGGGGGATTTACTCTTCAAAATACCTTAGAATTGCTGGACAGATTTGATTTAAGCATATTTGCATGAGAGTTTGCATTTCCTCATGATGCTAGTTTTGATCATTTCAGTTTCAGTGGAGCCCTACACTGGCTCTGTCAAACATGGCTGTTTTAATCACTTTATTTTGATGTCATTACTTGAAGAATATTTCCATTTGGACACTGTACCATCCTGGAGAGAAAACGAAAACTTCAGAGAAAGTATGTGGGAAGAGAGAGAGCCCAGATAAGTAATTCAAATCTTTTCCACTTTGGGATGTGTGTGGAGAGCTGTAAATGGCTTGCTTGCTGTGACCTTGGGCTCAGTTCTTGCATTGACACAGAAGAAAAAAGATCTGCTATGTTATTTAAATTATAAAATATTTCATTGAACTATACAATGATGAACTGTAGTCAACTGCATAGTAAAAACTATAGGATACCATGAAAACCTGACTAATTTCTCAAAACATAAAGCAAAGGTGATCCAACTTGATTACCAACTCATGGATCCTCTTCCCCCTGCCTTCGGTGGAATTTCTGACTCTATTGTCCTAAGAGGCATTTATATTCACCTGTACACTCGGTGCTAAGGAAAATGAAGTACACTACTGATTATTTTCCCATCAGTTATCAGTAGCCCATACAATTTCCGCTTTCTCAGACATGCTGGGAAGGTATAAGGAAATTGAGACACTTTTTTTTTTTTCTGGGTGGGGGGATGTTTGTGAAGTTGATTCTTCATTTAATTTTTTTTTTTTTTTAGTTTTACATACCAAGCTCAGTTTCTTCTCCCACCTCCCTCCCTTCCCGTACCCCATCCACTCCTCAGAGGGGTAAATCAACAAAGTCTGGCATATCAAATCGAGGCAGGACCAAGACCTCCCCTTTGTATCAAGGCTGAGCAATAAGGAATGGTCTCCAAAAGGCCAGTTCATGCACCCCGGCCAGTCCTGGTCCTTCGGTAACTACCCCCCCAACAGATCAAGCCACATAACTGTCACCCACATTCAAAGGGTCTCATTTAGTTCCATGCAGGATCTGCAGCCATCAGTCCATAGTCCAAGAGCTCCCACTCCCTTGAGTCAGCTGTCTCTGTGGTTTTGACCTTCATGATCTCTCTACTGCCCCTCCCCCCTTGGTCCTATGATCCTTTCTCCTATGATCCCAGTTCCTTTACTACAACTGAACTCCAAGAGCTCAAACCAGTGTTTGACTGTGGGTCACTGCATCTGCTTCCATCAGTTACTGGATGTAGGTCCTATGATGACAATTAGAGTAGTCACCAATCTATTATAGGGGAGGGTCAATTCAGACACCCTCTGCACTATTGCTAGGAGTCTTATCTGGGTCATGCTTGTGGATTCTTGGGAATTTCCCTAACACCAAGTTTCTCCCTACCTCCATAATGGCTCCCACTATCAAGATATCTCTATCATTGCTCTCCCTTTCCTCCCTCCCCCAACTTGGCCATCTTGAACCCTCATGTTCCCATCCCTCATCCCCTCCCTTCTACATGCCCCCCTCAGTTTACCCATGAGATATTGCTATTTCCTCTTCCTGGGACCCTCCATGTATGCCTATCTTAGGGTCTTCTTTTTTACCTTGCATCTCTGGGGTTGTGAATTGTAGCCTAGTTATCCTTTGCTTCACATCTAATATCCACTTATGAGTAAGTACATACCATGTTTATCTTTTAAGTCTTGATTACCTCACTCAGTTTTTCTTGTTCTACCCATTTGCCTGCAAATTTCAAGATGTCATTGTTTTTTTACTGCTGAGTGGTACTCCATTGTGTAAATACACCACATTGTCTTTATCCATTCTTCTGTTGAGGGGCATCTTGTTTACAGGTTCTGGCTATTATGAATAATGTTGCCATGAACATAGTTGAATAAATGTACTTCTTGTATGATTGTGCATCCTTTGAGTATATTCCCAAGAGTGGTATTGCTGAGTCTTGAGGTAGATTGATTCCCAATTTTCTGAGAAAACGCCACACTGATTTCCAAAGTAGCTATACAAGTTTGCACTCCCACCAGTGGTTTTCCTCTCATTCCACATCCTCTCCAACATAAGATGTCATCACTATTTTTTGATCATAGCCATTCTGACCGGTGTAAGATGGCATCTCAGAGTCATTTTGATTTGCATTTTCCTGTTGGCTAAGGATGTTGAAAAAGTCCTTAAATGTCTTGTTACAAGGAGTTTTCCCAGCCACCTGCCTGGTCTCACAGCTGTGCTAGCCCCAAATAACACACAGAGATGCTGTATTACATATAAAGCTCTTGGCCTGTTACCAGCATTACTTATTGGCTAGTTCTGTCTTAAATATTAACCCATTTCTATTAAGCTAAATATTTCCACATGGTCTTGTCTTACCGGAGAGAGGGCCAGGAGTTCTACCCTGTTAGCCCTACATCTTGAAACTCCTCCCTACTACTTCCCAAATCCTCCTTGTCCCCTAGCCCCACCTATCTTGCTTTCCTATTGGCCAACAGTGCTTTATTCATTAACCAGTAAGAGAAACTTATTTACAGAATGACATCTCCCATCATCTCCTCTTTTTTGTCTAAATAAAAAAGGGTTTTAACTTTAACATAGTAAAATATATAACAAAACAGTTATCAAAAAAGAACCACAGTTAACAATATTAAGTCCATTAACATTTATAAAGATTTAAAGAAAATACTTCATCATCTATCCTATCTTTGTGAGTATGAAGTCCTATATGTAACTTATCTTTAATCCTAACTAAGGAAAACTATAACCATAACTATCTGTCTTCAACTCCATCAAAGATCACGGAAGGATTATAAACTCTAAAAAAGACAGAGCCAACTTGCTACCTGGTCAGGCACCTGAAGTTCTTCTCTAATGTTCTATCTTCAGCTCATAGGCCATAGTGTGTCTGGCAGACTCCTCGGCAAAGCAGGAAACTTTAAACTGTCCACCTTACTGGTAGTTTGTTAGTCGTTTTGCTCTGTGTCCTGTAGACTGTCTGGCAGACTCTTCCATGAAGTAGGAACCCTGTAGCAATGTCCATCTTGTATCAGCAGTAACTTTTCTGTGGGTCCTGCTGTCCAGTTTATACAGCATAAAGCCAAACAGTCCAGACAAGAGCAGTATCTTGCCCAAATGGCTAGTCTTGCCATATTGAAAGCCAACTCCATAATGAGTTTTTTCGATCTCCATCTTCCTTTCTGATGCAGGTGGTGTTGCCAGGAACAGTTATGTCTCACTGTCAAGAAAAACCCTAAACCATTTTAAATGCCATATTCTGTAGGTCTTTGAAAGGTTTGAAGAATGTCCATTCATCTTAAATACATCTCTATATATCTAGAAATCCTAACTAACTTAACTCTAAGTTTTGACTGTCATAGGTAACTATCTAAAATCTGTGCTAAATTATACATTGCATTTCTAAATGAGCTATATAAGCACAATACTTAAACAAGAGGAGAAATATACATATCACAAAATTGAGCTAAAGTTTGTATCAATAAATGAAAGTCCATTCCAAAACAAAGTAAATATTTATATGCCGTAATTCCCTTTTTACCTTTAAAAAGATTGTTTGTGGTCATTAACCATTTATAACCAAGCCCATTTAAATGAAAACAAACATTTATAAACAATATTTGGGAATTTGTGTGTCATTCTTTCCAAACTGCTTCCTGGGATGCTGCCATGGGGATCCTAAGAAGATGCAGAAATCCTGGCTGTAGTGGTCTGTAAGGCTGCCTTGTCCCAGCTGTTTTGAATGTTGGATCACCTGGGACATTGTTTTAGGGGTTCTTGCTTGATCAAACCATGTTAGTCTGAAAGGAATCCATAGCTTTTCATTTTCTGTGGAAACAAAAATAGAAATCCTTTTCCCCAGTAGCCTGTCCTTAGACAAATTTTGAAGTCAAAGCATTTTTAAAATATATAAATTGGAATAATTCAGCAGCATTGATAATCAATTGTATTGTAGTAATTATTCCTTCCTTAGCAATTGAGCAATTCAAAGACAACACCATGACATACATTATCCAGACCCTTTGTGTGCTTTTCATCTTTATGTGGCTTTTTTATTTTTCTATTTCTTTTAGTTCTTTCATTTATTTTCATTTATTGAGCAGGGTTTCTCTGTGTAACTTTTACTGCCCTGGAATTCACTCTGTATACCAAGTTTACTTTGAAATTACAAAGATCTGCTTGCCTCTGCCTCCTGAGTGCTGGAATTAAAGGCATGTGCCACCAATGCCCCAGCTGCTCTCTCCAGCTGCTCATACACATCATTCATTTCTTAGCAGAGCTTTTTAAAAATCGTGCAGTTCTTTGCTGCTTATGCTGAGTCAGGAAACCTCCCTTAAAGGAGTCGTACAAGTCTCTGCTTGTCTCTAGCAAAACAGAGCCCAACTGAGAAAAATGCTGCTATTGAGAAGCCTTGCTTGTCTCTGTTCTTTTGTTTCTAAAACCCTTTTTAAGCTTTTGTTAAGTTTTAAGTGGAAGTTCTTAGTAGGCACGTTACCGACGTCATTTTGTTACAAGCAGTTTTCCCAGATGCCTGCCTGGTCCCACAGCTGTGCTAGCCCCAAATAACACACGGAGATGCTGTATTAGATATAAATATGTTGGCCAGTTACTAGCATTACTTATTGGTTAGTTCTATCTTAAATGTTAACCCATTTCTATTAAGCTAAATATTTCCACATGGTCTTAGCTTACCGGAGAGAGGGCCAGGAGTTCTACCCTGTTAGCCCTACATCTTGAAACTCCTCCCTACTACTTCTGGAATCCTCCTTGTCCCATAGTCCCACCTATCTTGCTTTCCTATTGGCCAACAGTGCTTTATTCATTAACCAATAAGATAAACATATTTACAGAATAACATCTAGCATCAATGTCTTTCAGCCATTTGAGTTTCTTCTGTTGAGAATTCTCTGTTTAGATCTGCACCTTGTTTTTAATTGGATTATTTGGTATTTTGATGTCTAGTTTCTTGAGTTCTTCATGTATTTTAAATATCAGCTCTTTGTCAGATGTTGGGCTAGTGAAGATCCTTTCTCATTCTGCAGGCTGTTGTTTTGTCTTATTGATTGTGCCCTTTGCCTTACAGAAGCTTCTCAGTTTCAGGGGGTCCCATTTATTGATTGTTGTTCTCCATGTCAATGCTACTGGTTTTATATTTAGGGAATAGTTTCCTACGCCCATGGATTCAAATCCACTTCCCACTTTCTCTCTATCAGCTTCAGTATAATTAGATTTATGTTGAGATCTTTGATCCACTTGGACTTGAGTTCCGTGCGGGCAATAGATACGGATCTATGTGTATTCTTCTGCATGTTGACATCCAGTTATACCATGACCATTTGTTGAAGATGCTTTCTTCTATTGTACAGTTTTGGGGTTTTTTGTCAAAAATCAGGTGTTCATAGGTGTGTGGATTAATATCAGGGTCTTCAATCTGATTCCATTGATCCATATGTCTGTTTTTGTGCTAGTACCAAGGTGAGGTTTGTTGTTGTTGTTTTGTTTTGTTTTGTTTTTACTATAGTTCTATATGGATGGTGATGTCTCCAGAAGTTCTTTTATTGAACATGACTGTTTTGGATATCCTGGGTTGAGTATTGTTCCTTTGAAATCTGTGAAGAATTGTGCTGGGATTTTGATGGATTTGCATTGAATCTGTAGATTGTTTTTGGTAAGATTGGCATTTTTTACTATGTTGATCCTACCTATCCAAGAGCATGGGAGATCTTTCCATTTTCTGATATCTTCTTCAATCTTTTTCTTCAAAGACTTAAAATTCTGAGACAAGTTCTTAATAAAGATCACCTGCTCCAGGCTTGCCTCAAATTTGCCACCCTCCTTCCTCAGCCTCATGACTGCTGTGCTTGCAAGCATACAATGCTATATCCAAATCCTTCAGAAAACCTAAAGGCACTGAGAACTCAATGATGTTATCTAAGATCAACCTAAATTGTACCTGCATGTGAGCCTTGTGTTACTGACATCTAGGTTTAAAACTAGCTCTTCAATGGGTTCCTTAAACTCCTCCAGCTATAAGCATAGTCACATGCCCTCACTGTAATGGACATGAGAATATTTTTAGCAGCTGTTCATAATTGTAAACTACATGGCTACATACATGACTCTCAGGGTTCATTTCCTGGTGACGTGATACATCCAATCCAGGAGGATGCACCATACCTGCGATTTTATAGTTTCCCCCATGGCATTCCTATGGAGGAGTCCACAAACAGTTAAGGAGAGGTCAAGCTAAACTTCCATCAACTTTGAAGATTCAGAGACTCTTTGATGCTGATGCTGATGCACAGAGTTAGTATTGATATGAGGAATTGTATACTGACAGTGAAATCATTCTCTGCTAGATTATCTGTTAAAATACTTCAACTGTCTGCTTACATAAGAAGACCTTCAAAGCTAAACACGTGAGAATTGCAGGGTACTCAACAACCCATTTTTGTCACTATCAACATGCAGAAGACATCCCTTTCAGCCTTGCTGCCTCCAAATGGTTCCAGGAAAGAAGCAGAGACTGGAAATGAAAATAACACTACCAGTCAGGAGACCACAAAGTGTTTAGAAATTTCCAACAGCCTTGCCCTTGTGTCTCGTAAGTTTCATGTGGTCGTCACTCATTGCTCATTATTTTGCCGGTGAGATCAGTGTTCTATTGGCAAGGAAGACAGAAAGAACCAGTATTTCCAATAAAACCATCAGCATCTACTGTGCTGACCTCTGTGTACCCCTACCAACTCTGTTCTTTAGAAATACCCGTGATCATTCCTAATTATGAGTTCTGTTCATCCTCCTTTAGTCCCCTACTGCTCTTAACAATATTGAACCATCCTACATTGTTCGTGTCTTACTTGTTTAAATAGTAATGGTTCAATTGGTCACAAATGGGCAACAGTACTGTATGTCTCATGAAGATCTGTCTAAAACCAACTCATGACCATTCAGTAACGGATTCTGATCCTTGAATGATGGCTCTAAGACATCCCTTGCCTATGAAGCAGGATTCTTCTTCTCATGCTCATGTCTCACAGAGAAAAGATGCTATGTAAGTGCTGAATTGTGGTCAGCTTTAAATTTTCCTGAAGAATGGTCTGTCCATTCTTACTAGGACTGGTGTATCATCTCGTCATCTCTGCATTGTCCTCTGGACCTGGACCCTTACTACAGTGACATATGGGGCCCATTTCTGCTTACAGACCACTTTTGGTGCTAGTATTATTATTATTATTATTATTATTATTATTATTATTATTGAGCCAGGGTCTCTCTGTAGCCATAGTTGTCCTGAAACTCTCTCTGTAGACAAAGCTGACCTTTAACTCATACAGATCCACCTGCTTCTGTCTTCTGAGTGCTGGGATTGAAATTATGCGCCTCTACCACCTAGCTTTTTGGTATCTTCTTGATACAAGGATGCCATTATTCAGACTCCTCTCATTCCTCCCTTGTTTAAGGAGGCCAGTATATACAACCACACAAAACCTCACAACAATCCATGTTGCTAGCATCTGTTCTTCAACTGTATATCCAAAATTTCTAGAATTTGATGATTTAACTGCTTGTTTGAAGGTGAGGATTTATTTAATTATTTCACTAGACTAAAGATAAATGATAAATGGGTGTTTATTGGGGAACAATTACAAACAACCACGGGGATGTTTCCCTGCCTTTCCTACCAGATCAGCTGACCCACCAGAAAGACTGAGGGAAGGAAAGCCATGCCTTATACTTATGCTTCCCTCTTTCTGCTTCTGTCTGCCTGAAGCCACACCCCTGTGGGTGTGGCCACTGTCAGAGGTCAAACCACTGCAATTCCAACTAAAGAAGAAGGTTTTAAGCCTGATGCAAAAACTATATACAATTGTAACAAATGTCAAGTATATTCCAGGGGAAAGAAAGGTAAACATACACAGATTAAAACCTACTATCAACAAGAATGACATTGAGCCATAGATACATACTACACTTGTCCAGTATTAGGGTAAAGGCATGGCAGAGAATACTCTGATAGCAGCCCTGATCTGGAAAGTCTAAATCTAGCCTATTGTAAGATAAGATAGGAGAGTAATATGACTGTCTAGCCTTCAGCCTCATCAAAGACCTGAGAAGGAAATTAAAGAAAAGTGGATCCCACCACAGCCTCACTAGCCAGCCAGTTTAGCTTAAGCAGTACACTGCAGCTCAATGAGAAACTGTCTCAACAAATAAGATGGAGAGCAATATAGAAAGACATGTGATGTCAGTCTCTGGCCTCTATACTCACATACACATGGGCAAGTGTACCTGCACATACACATACAAATGCTATACACATGCACATACACACACAGTGTGTATTCAAAATGCATGGCTTAATGTTAAGTTTCTGTAACATAAATAGTGGGTACCTTTATCTTCATTTTAATAATGTGTGTTGTCATCTACATATTTTATTTTAATTTATTTTTTTGTTTTTAAGTTAAAATGCCTGATAACCAAGGACATTTAAGTCGAAGAACATTCCAGTCATCAGAGTTTCCATTTTCGGGTTAAATACCCTCTCCCAGTCCTTACCCTCCCACCACTTTCCCATAAGAATTTATATGTATAATGTTTTAAGATGAACAAAACAATTAAGATCTTCTGAGATACAAATATATTCTGTTACTGTGGTTTGTGATAAAGATTTCCAAAATCATTAAGCAAACATCTAATGATGGCTTTGATAATAAAGGATTCCACCTTTTCCTTTTTGTTCCTTCTGTGTTAACATTTCCCCTTGGATATTGTGACTTACCTGGAGAAAAATGATGGGGAAATTTCCAGGTTACTATTTTTATATCTGAACAAAAACTGTATTCTAACCCCACCAGAACTTGTTAAGTATGTCATGACATCCTGACTGGTAGAGTGACTTATCCCAGAAACAAGGCAGGAGGGAGCTAAAGATTAACCAAAGAAGTTGGGGGCACTGGGGAGGTGGTTCAGAGGCTAACAGACTGGTTGTGTTCAATTCTGTCTATAATTCACAGCTGTCTAAAACCCCAGTTCCAGGGACTCATCCATGCAGGCAAAACACCCATACACTATCTATATATATTTCTCGAAACTGACAGTGGACTTGTTTTCAAG
Source organism: Cricetiscus sungorus (assembly GCA_030556225.1). Lineage (NCBI taxonomy): Eukaryota > Metazoa > Chordata > Mammalia > Rodentia > Cricetidae > Cricetiscus > Cricetiscus sungorus. The sequence continues at coordinate 14,016,043 of JANBXA010000114.1, forward strand.
CCAAACATTTTGGAATAGATAATTAAAAGCTGTAATGTCACAACTGATAACAGAAAATATAAAAGCAAACCTTGGTCATCATTGCTAACATTTGAATGTGTCTTGACTTTAAGTGAGACCTCTAAAAAAGAGAGAGGCCTGAGTCATTGGGGTGTGACATTGGAAAACATTAAACAATTCTGGGACCATGTCAGTTTGAAATGATCACTCTAAAACTGTTCTGGCTTCTTGCCTGGCACTGTGGTTGCTTCCTGTCCCACAGGCCCTGTATCCCTACCATGGGACACAAGGCCTTTACAAGATCTGGTGCCTTTCTCCCAAGCACCACACTAAATAAGCAATTTTTATTTAATATCAATACCAGCCTTAGGTTATTTTGATATAATAATTAATAGCTAATTTGTTCGGTTTCTGAGTTCTTTCAAGGTTGGGGTCAGAAAGCGAAGTAGGTAGAAAATGGAATGAAATCTATGACCCAGTAAAAAGGAGGTTCCTTGGAGGTTGTCTGCTCATCTTAAGATGTTTGTTTATGAGAATGTGCTTGCATTTTATACTGTTTTGTTTTGAAACAGAGCCTCACAGTTCCCAGGCTGGCCTAGAACATGGAAGGTAGTCCAAAATGACCTTGAACTTCTGATTCTCCTTTCCAAGCATTAGGCTTGCATCTACAACACTACCCACAGTTTGTGCAGAGCTGGGCATTGAACACAGAGTTTTGAACATGTTCGCCAAGCACTCTACCAACTGATCAACAAAAGTATCTCCTTTAAACACGGTCTGTCACACTGAATTTATCCCACAGTCCCATGGGGATACAAAGAGAACACAAAATTCTGAACATGCCTCTGAAGACACAAATCCCCAAAACTGGGGTGGAGTTTGAGCTTCCCTCCTTAACCTCACTTCACCCAGCCCTGGAAGATGAGACATCTCCCCATAACCCTTCCAGAGGGGTGCTGTGTTTAACCTGAAACTTCAAATTCCTTCTAAATCTAATTCAGGAGAAGAATAGCAACAGCCCATCGATTCTTAGTTTGTTTGTAATTTTCCTTTGCCTTTTCCAAGGCTTTTATTCTTCACCAAGACATCTTTTTAACTGACAATTCTAGCTCCAGCTGCTGTACAAGAAAATGTTACTTGAAGACTGCACTCTGTCCTCGGTGCTGAACCACAGCTAGGGCTGTCTGTGCTGCAAGGGTGGGATGGGGGGGGGGTTGCTCCCAGGCTCTGCCTTTGCTTCAGATTTGTGTGTTAGTTTTTCTCTGGGAACACTGTCATTTTCTAATTCATCTCTGTGTTTTATGAAAAGTCAAAGCTCAAAAGAGACTTGCTGTTCTCTGGCAAATTATAAATTCGAGGTTTTCCCAACCTTACTTCTCTTTCTCCTCCCCTTTTTTCTCCAGCTTTCTCTCCTCCTGCTCCCCTTCTCATTTTCCTTCTCTTCCTCTTCCTCCTTCTTTATCATGCCACCCTCTAAATACCAGTGCTTTTACCCACAGCCAAAGGCTGCTTTCAGACTTAATCAGAGAAGCCTTCCTTTGCATTGAACAGAGGTAAACACAGAGACCTGTGGCTGTTCAAGACCCTGGGGATTAAGGACAGTTGTGAGCTCAACCCTAGACGTGACATTTATACCACTCCCTTAAGGCACAGAAAACACAGTGGAAGAGAAGGCAGAAAGACTTTAAGGGCTATGAGATAGGGTGAAGTGTTGCAAAATGTCTTCATGTAAGCATGACATTGCCATGGCAATCCAAAGCTCACAGCAGCTGTGCCTACTGGCACGTGGGCCAATACAAGCAGGAGCATCTTAATGGTCAGTTATGGATGGACAAAAGGCTCACAGGTACCTACAAGTTACCTATGATCTATTGGTAACTGTAGTGCTTTGAAAGAAAATGGCCCACAAAGAGAGTGGCACTATTGGGAGGTATGGCCTTGTTGGAGTAGATATGACCTTGTTAGAGAAACTGTGTCACTGTGGGAGCAGGCTTTGAGGTCTTGTGTATGCTCAGCCATACCTACTGAGACAGACCACTTCCAGATGCCTGTGAGACAAGATGTAAGAACTCTCACCTCCTTTTCTGGTACTACGTCTGCCTGAATTTTGCCGTGCCTTCCTCCTTGATGTTAATGGACTGAACCTCTGAACTGCAAGAGAGTCACTATATGCAGATGGAAGTTTCTGTCCTGCCAGTCCTGTAGTTGTTTAGTCCCAAATAAACATACAGAGGCTTATATAAATTATAAACTGTTTGGCTGATAGCCCAGTCTTCTGATTAGCTAGCTCTCTCTTAATTATTGACCCATTTATATTAACCTGTGTATCTCCATATGGCCTTGGCTTACCAGTGTTACCTCTTGCTTCCTCAGCTGCTACATAAAATCTCTGTCGAGTGACTCCTCCCTGCCTTCTTCTCCTCAGAATTCTTCTAGTCTGGTAGCCCTGCCTATATTTTCTACCTGGCTACATTCTGCCTGTCCACTGGCCAAAACAGCCTTATTCATCAACCAATAAGAGAAACATATATTCACAGCATACAGAAGGATATACCCTCATCTACCATAACTAAGTATTTTCCTCTATAAGAGTTGTTGTGGTTATGGTGTCTCTTCAGAGCTATAGAAACCCTAACTAAGACAGCAACTAACAGATTCTAGGAGAAGCACTGTATGCACAGGCTTGATGTAACCAATCAATGTTCTAAATTCTAGGTTCTGTAGGACACATACACAACACACACACACACACACACACACACACACACACACACACACAAACAGCACATATGGGAAAGGTATCTATAAGGAATAGGGAAGTTGGCATAATTAGAATGGAAGTAAAGGAAGGTAGAAGAAATTACCCAGAATGTGTTATTTACATATATGTAATTGCCAAAGGAAAAAAAATGTATTAAAAGAGGCCTAAACTTGAAAGCAGATTGTATAAAATAAGAGCCCTTGTGAAAAAGAAGAGGGCACTACCAAACCAGTAACAAAACCGAAGACCATCCTAAAAGCCCAGATATATGTGTTCCCTATCTCAGAGCCACACAGTCCATTCATAACAATCTGCAACTCATAGAACTTCTATTTCTTCATCCTAAAATCAGAAACACTCCAGCACATCAGAGATTGATAGCAAGCCCATGAAGATAGGTGAGCACGATACAAGAGAGGCAAGGTCTTACATACATAAAAATAGGACCCTCGAAAGCAGGAACTCACCTACCACACAGCAGCTTTCTGCCTCCAGTTTTGCCACACAGAGCACAGTGATGTCCTAGAACTTGGTGGTTCTATGTATGAAGACCTCTGAGCAAAGACTCCTCTAAAAGGACTGTGTTTTTCTGACCTAAGAACTCATTTCACTTTCCAAACCCCAGGATGGTCATGAACTGCTGAGGGAGGTACTTTCTTAGTCATCCTGTCACTCCAGACACTCAGGTGACCTGGGCTGCATACTCTGTCCTAATCGCCTCTATCCAGCAGATGATTCTTATCTCATACACTTAAAAACTAATTTAAAAACACCTGGTAATGGTTGATTTTGATAGTCAAAATTTAAACAACATCTAGAACCTCCTGGGAAGGGAGTCTCCATGAAGGATTATTTAAATTAGATTGTCTTTTGGGTAAATCTGTGAGGGATCATCTTGATCATGTCCCTTAAGATGGAAAGACCTGCCCACTATGAGTGGCACCCTTCCTAGAAAGGACATTCTGGCTTGCATAAGAATGGAGCTAAGCACTAGTAGCATGAATTAATTCAATGTATCTAGTCTTCAATATGGATGTGATGTCACCAGTTGCTTCAAATTCCTGCTACCTTCATGTAGAAGGCAAGCCATCCTTATTGGTATACCCTATCCCGCAGTAGATGGTAAACCCAAACTCAACACCTCTGGAGGGTTCTAGGGACAGAAGCACAGGTGCTTAGCATAGTGTCTCTATCCTAAAGTGTGCAAGGAAATAAAGTCCTCAACGGGCCAAAAAATGGAACCCTGGGAGTCATAGGTGGTAGTGTCATAGAAAAAAGGTATCATTGTCTCCATTAATTTGTTATCAGAAATAAGTAAGATGAATAGTTTGAATGTCTGTAAGAATAAAGGAGTGGACGATGGTATGCCCTCCTTGGAAATAGGACTGGGAAAAGACACTTGTTAGAAGCAAGAGAAACTGGTGGACATATTTAGTTCAAGGCATCCAAGCAAGTGTTCCTCAAAAGCCTACACCCCATAGGCTTTCCCATCCACAGGCTAACCTTCCCAACAGACTGTCCCACCCAACAGGCTGTCCCACCCAACAGGCTATCCCACCCAGCAATGAAAGACTAGAAGATGCCATATTCCTGTAAGGGAAATTGGGTCACATTTGCTAAAAGATGCTGCCAGAGTGATAAGGGCTGAGTTGATATAATCAAATCCCAGATCATTCTGAGAAGAGCTTAGTCTAAGGTTAACAATGGCTCTCAGTGTGAACCTTTGTCACAAGGGAGACCTTACCTGTCACATGATCTCCCTTCTGGCCAACATCAAGGGAGAATCTGGCAGTTCAGACCTGCCCAGGAGTTCACGTGATTTCATTTGCAGCCTAGAACTTCCAAACAACTCAATTAGTGCCTTTGATGTAGGAACACACAAACACTGAAAGGTGAACTTTGGAATTTTAAAGAATTTTCTGAAAAAAAAAAAAAAAAAAAAAGACAATGTGAACCAGCCACAAAAAATTGAACCTGTTGGTACCCTGTCTCTTGCTGATGGACTTTTCCCAGGTTAATCTACAATTCTCCAGCACATAGGTACCTCATGTACATCTCAACCATCCCAATATAATTTCATTTACTTCAAACCATGCAGAAGAACAATAAAGTTGCCAGGTATCCCCACTTTCTGGGGATATGTAACCCATTGATATGCTGCCCCCCGCCTCTTCTCTGCATCTGGCAGGAGCATTTGAGTTGAAGACCGTCCTTGTCCCCTATGGCTTAGCATGTTACAACACACAGAGAAGATTCAAGATTCTACACAGGCTTCTCTTGAATTTTTCCCACTTGTTCAAATGGAATTCATTGACTAAATGGAAAATCACCAGGGACACAGCAGAGACTGTGGCTCACAAATTCCAATTTTTGTTGTGTTCTTTTCTGTTGTCTGAACCCAATCAGCCCTGTCTTGACCTCTATCACCTGATGCTACAGTTTACAAGTGGGCTACCATGTTTCAGACATCCTTCTGGTGCATGCCTGTGATCCCAGTACTCAGAAGTCAGAGGCAAGTGGACCTGGTGATCAAGGCCAATGTAGACTATATAACAAAACCAAAGTAAAATAAAATGAAATGTCAGTGCTTTTCTAGGGGGCTGTCTGTTGAGATACACTGAGAGAGAACAAGTCCAGTGAACTCTAAGGAAATACCATCAAACACAGTCAGATAGCTCTACTTGAGCAAATGATGCTCTACATGCCATCTTCTCTCAGTATCCTAAAATGTAACAACATCTCTGCTGGTGTGGAAACCTCTGGACACTGGACCTGATTTTCTCATTTTTTTTAAAAACTCATTTTCTCTAGTAGATAAAGTCTACCCGCATCCCCAGACCTCACCCTCCCACCACCCCCAGTCAGGGCTTGTAATAGAGAGGTAACAAAAACGTGCTGTTAAGAACATCTGGTCTTCAGAGACATATTTTTTTTATTTAAATTTAAAACAAGCTTGTTTAATTGTCAATCCTAGTTCCCTCTCTCCTGCCCCCCCTCCCCTGTCCCCCCTCATCCCCTCTGCCCCACCCCAACCCCTATCCCACCCCCTTTCTGTTCCCCAGGGAGGGTTTTTATTGTTGTTGTTGTTGTTAGTTTTTGTTTTGTTTTCGATTTCAGAAATTATTCCAGAAACAACTCTAACTATGTTAAGTTTGGAGAATTGAGTTACTTTGACATTAAAATGAAGGCCAGGTCTAATTCAATAAGTGGTCCTTATGAACTCCCACACAAGGAATGTGTTTCAACCTTCGTTCATTAAAAAACACAACAAAGTTATTTCAGCGTGGTCCTATTCCTATCACAGGATTATAATAATGGTGAGATAGTCATTCTTTTCAGTTTTCATACTGCATTCATGTGGTTTTACTTATTTAGAGTGGTCCTTAAAGGGTTATACTATCATAATCCCAGGTAGTCATTTAGTATGAATGAAACTGTAGAGAAGTATTTCCAGTAGGATTTCCAGGCATCTTCCTGATTGAATTTTAAATTTAGCACTTTTCTAAACCTCCTTTCTCCATTATAATTACAATGAAGAAAGCACTATCTTTAGTGTTAGTAGTATATAATAAATCACAGAAGGACCGAAGATTGACCTGCCCTGCTCCACCCATCTCTTTGTCCATTGTCTTGTTTTTCTGCCTTCAGAGCTTTCACTCCATTATCTCATCTGTCTCTATCACCACCAAAGGCTTTCCCAATTAATGACTGTGATTGCAATATACTTGTTGCATGAACTCATTCTGTCCATCCTCCCTAGATTGTTTCCTCCTATGCTCCTGCTCAATGCAAAACATCTCTGTCCTTTCTTCTCGTCTTATTGATTCCAAGCCAAAACACAGAAGTCCTCCTCAACCTCATTCCCTCTATCCTCCTCTGCAATGAGGCTGGTTATCACCAAGGCTTCAGAAGACCTCCTGGATCTGTCCTTCCCCTCCCTTTACCTTGGCCCCTTCTGTTCTGTTCCTCATTTTTATCATTTGGACTAATGTAGACAGATGCTCCTCATATTAACCATCCACCATTTTGTGTCACTTAGGAGACATTGCAAAGCAGGAAAAGGGTTCCAATCCTGCTTTAAAATCTCCCAGTGGTGTCTTAGCGTAGTGCAGATAAAATTCAAATTTTGTGTAACACATATCTATGACACTTTGATCTGTGCTCTGGAGGTGTGTGTGCATATGTGTGAGTGCACATGTGAATTGTGTGAGTGTGCTTGTGTGTGCATGTATGTGTGTGTATATGTAAGTGTGTCTGTGTGTGAGTATACATGCATGTGCATTTGTTAGTAAGTATTCTTGTGTGTGAGTGTGAGTGCATGTATGTATGAGTGTGTGTGTGTGTGTGTTTTAGCTCTACACATGTGTGTGGAATCATACTGTAGTCTCATACCTCCCCTTTGTTAACCATGTTCTTCATTTTTTCATAATGCCTTTACCTTTTTCCCACATGGACACTTTCCTCATACACAATTCAACATTACCTTCCCCAAGTAAGCGTTGAGCATTCCTGTTCCTCCTGGTTTTTGTGCTCTTCTGCCTCAACATGTAAATGATAATAGCTCATTGATGTTATGAATCTGAACTATTTACGTATCTCTCTGGTGCACCATATTGTGACTTTCCCAAAGATAAGCTACCATCTGGAACTGTTCTGTGGTCTTAGTATATAGCACTGCATCCCACCTCTACTATTTCCTCATAAAGCAAGGAGAACAGCACTCATCCTCCCCATGGTTTCCAGGCATTCTGCTCAATGGGGTGTTGATTCTGTACAGACTTCTGCAGCCATTGCTCTTCGCATTCGTCTTTCTCTGAACCACTTTTTACCCAGAACCTCTTATCATTCTATCCCTTCTCTCATTCCTTAGGCAATTGGCCCTTTAATGATTTCTGTTCCATATATCCCTCTCTCTAGAACTTTGAGTGCAAATACATTCTGAGAGGTACCCACATTTCCCTATGGCACGGTTTTCACCCTATTAATACTGTGGTCCTTTGATACAGTTCCTCGTGTTGTGGTGACCCCCAGCCATAAAATTGCTTTGTTGCTACTTCATTACTGTAATTTTGTCTCTGTTGTGAATCATAATATAGATATTTGATTGCAAGATATCTGACATGCAACCCCTTTGAAGGTCATAGTCCTTAGGTTGAGGATTACTGAACTATGGCCAACTGAACTAAAGTGACACTTTTTTAATGTTTCTCTCTAATCTCTCTCATGGGTTTTCCAAAACAGACTGGTTTGTTTTAATAGCACAATAAGTATTTGCATCTTCATACATATGCTAGGTAGAAACACAGTATTTGTCATTCGTGACAAATTAATAAAAATATTAGATCATCATAACCACACAAATAAGCAAAAGATTATGTGCTTTGTGATAAACACCTAAATGGATTTGGATGGAAATTCAATACAGGCCCACCCCCACTGTATATGTCTAAATGGAAAGCAATTCATTGCGATCCCATAATGGTATATGTCTAAATGGGAAGCCATTCATTGTGATCTCATAACTCTTAAAGTGGTACTGCTCTGTGAAACCTAAGGCACATGGTCTTGGCCTCACCTAAACAACTCACCATATAACCTTGTGTGTGTGGTCTAGAGTCCAACTGAGATAGTTAGTTTCACTCTGGTGGAGTTATAGGATTACAGCTTGTATACCACTGCCCATTGAAGATACTCTACTTGGAAGGGCAAAACAAGTGAGACTTTTCCTCCAGGAAGGACATATGACAAGCTGGGTGTCTGTCTGTGTGACTGACTGGCTTGTTTTAGTCATCCCTTCACCTGTTTCCTTCTTTGTCTTTGGGATTACAGAAAGCAAAAATCATATTCACTCACACTCACCTTGAAGCTAGAAAACAAATAGTTTATCTTACTTTTATGTTGGGGTCAAGCCTTGACATGAAACAGAATTTTTAAATCTATTAATAAACTTAATTTAAATTTGTTAATAAATTTAAATTTTGATGCAAGTATATATTATATTTTGATCCTATTTCTCTTAATATCCTTTTCTTCTCTCTCCTACCTCTTGTTACTGTACTTTGTCGCTTTGAAGAATTTATTTTCTATTTTAATGACATAAGCACATACACTTGGTATGTAATATAAAATGTCGGAACCGCAAATGAGTAAAATGCACAAAATTTGTTCCTGAGACTGGTTTATTTCTCTTATTTCATCCATTTTCCTGCAAATGACATAACTTTATTCTTCGTAGTTGAATTTACTTCCATCACATGAAAATATCTTTATCTGGCCCTATGCTGTTAGATGGCTAAGTTGGTTCCATAATTTAGAAATTGTAAGTAGTGCTGCAATAAACAATGGTATGCATGTATTTCTGTGATACATTAGCCTCGAGTCCTTTGGGTAAATATCAAGGCATAGTGTATGTTAGTGACACAGGACTAAACCCGAGGCTTTGTGAATCCTAGGAAAGTACTCTCTGACTGAGCTATCTCCCCATCCCTTGTGAATCTAGGAAAGTACTCTATGACTGAGCTATAGCCCTATCCCTTGTATATCTGGAAAAGTGCTCTACAATTGAGCTATCTCCCCATCTCTTTGCATTTTTTATTTTGATACAGGGTCTTAGTAATTTACTCAGGCTGGTCTTAATCTCAGTGTGTAGCCCAGTCAGGCCTTGAACTGTGATACGCTCACGTCAGCTTTCTAAGTAGTTAATGTAGCAACAGGTTAAGCCACCAGCTATAGCTGTAAATTTTTCATTTCTGAAAAGAATGGAGACACAAGCACAGCAATGTTATTTCCTTTGATTGGTGAAACATGGATTACTACAAGTTCTAATACTTTAGTGTACATATGCGCATATTTTAAATCAAATTGCTTTACCATAAATACACAGCTTGGATATTGTAAAAATCACTGACCCTTTGTTTGACTCACATGAATTGATAAATATTGCAGCTTTGACACAACAATGAGATTGTCTAATACTGACCTCTAATGGTTTGTCTCTTCTCCTCTTCCTGGATGTTTAATGTTTTCAACCTCAGTTTGTCATTGTGCTCAAATCCTGATATCATGCATATTCTAACTGATAGTGAGAAAACTTTCCCACCAGTAATCTCTAGGGCTCATATGTTGTGCTGTACCCAAGAAGACTATTTGGACATGGGTTCAAGCCAATAGAAAGTCTTTATTAGCCAACCAGAGACTACACTGAGTATTTGAGACCCCTGAGCCTTTCTCAAATGAGCTTTTCAGCACAAAAAAAAAAAAAAAAAAAAAAAAAAATCACATCTTGAGTTGAAGCAATTCAGTTAGCAAGAACACTTAGTCATAAGTGAAACTACAGATGCCAAAAATCAAGATTAGTACATTTAGGGGCATTGCCAGAACTGTGGGCTTTGATGGATTAGGTTTCTGTCCTTGCTTTGGCAGGTGATGCTACCATGGCCTGAGTGATACTACCATCTCCATCTCCGTGTCAGTAGTACAGAGGTCTGGGGGCCTGTTACATATACTCCTGATTCTCTTAAGCTTTGCAGTCAGAAGTGTAGCAAACACTGTTGCTGTCTCATGCCATTCAGCCCCGCAGAGGTGCAAGATGGAGGCAGCAGCTCTCTTTCCTGCTCACTTGGCAACTACTGAAGAAAAGTTATAGCCTGTGAGATGTATTACAGAGAGCAATTTCAATAAGCTGTAATTCCATGTTCAGCCAAACACTAGTCTGGAGGTTGACCCAAAGCTATTAGTCTGATGTGATTAACACTTAAATCAGTAGACATTAAGCAAAGCAGATTTCTCCTCATTAAGTGAGTAGGTTTCACCCAAACAGGTGAAGATGCTAAGACAAATAAGAGTGATCCCTGAAGCAGAGGCTCTGGATCCGGTCAGCTTCCAGATCCTAGACTACATCTGATGTTCCCTGGGTCTCCAGACTACCAACCTGCTCTTTCTTGTTTGTTTGTTGTTGGGTTTGATTTTTGATACAGGATTTCTCTGTGCAGCTCTGGATGTCCTGGAACTCTTTTGTGTCCCTTGTGCTGGGATTAAAGGTGTGTACCACCACTGCCCAGCTTCTACAGGCCTGCTCGTAATCAATTGATCTCCCCCCCTCCACCCTCTTTTCCTCTCCCTCATCTTCCCTTCCTCTTCTCGCAATGTCTCCTGAGATAATATCCTAGAACAAGGAACACATTTGTAATCATAAATGCAAGCCCTCCCCAGTGAATCCAAAGTGAATTCACTCACCGGTCCTTTGCCCGCATTGTTTGCTTCACCCGTTATTCTGAACACTTTGTGGGTGGTTTTGGAGAGGAATTTTAAGGTCCTCCTGGAGTAGCTACATGATTACAATACAGGAAATTTCCAAAATAATGTTTCTGATATTCTTATGCAGGAAAGCTATATCCACATGTCTGTAAAATACACAGATTAGCAGAAATAGATTAATAATTAAGACAGAGCTAGCCAGTAAGGAACCCTAGCCATTGACCAATAGTTTTATAATTAATATAGCACCCAAGTATGTATTTGGGGCTGAGAAGGGTGGCAGAAACTGGATGGAAGAATATGCCAAGTGATTTCTTTGGAGATTTTGCCTCAAGTTAACATTTTGTTGTCCTAGTCAAGACATTTCTCTCTTAATTTTTTTTTATTTTTCACTCATTTATTCATCTTGTTTTATTCATAGAATATATTTTTTCATACAATGTATTCTAATTAGTTTCCCCTTCCTCTGCTCCTCCCAATACCTTTCCACATCTCCAATATAAAATTTTCAAAAGTAGAAATGTCTGCCTACCTGATCTCTGACCCCCACCACAGGTCCTCTGCTGGGGCTCTGGGCCCTGGCCAGAGATCAGCCTATCCCCACTGGACCATCCTGAATCCCTGCCTGCTGGATCTTTGATCCCCATCGCCAGGCCTCTGCTGGAGCCTGAATTTTGAGCCCCACTGCTTAGCCCCTGCCTGAGGAGAGACCTTCTAGAGAGCTTGAACCACACAGAGATACAGACATCAAACTTCTGACCCACCTACGCCCACCTGGGGAGTAGCATAGAGAGATAGACCCCACCTACACCCACTGGAAGAAGTGATGGGAAGACGGCAATACAAGAAAATGCCTAACAATAAAAAGACAAGCATGACACCACCAGAATCTAGGGACTCTACACTAAATAGACCTGAATACCCAAAAGCAGATGAAGCAGAAGAGAAAGACTTAAAAAAAAAATCTTCATAAAAATGATAGAGGCCTTCAAAGATGATGTGAGAAAATCCCTTAAAGAAATGGAAGGGAAAAAAAAAAAACAAAAACAAACAATTGGAAGAAATGAATAAATCTCTTAAAGAAAGTACAGAAAGCCAAGAAAAAAACAATTAAACAGGTGAAGGAAACAGTTGAAGGCTTGAAAACTGAAATAGAGACAATAAAGAAAACAAACTGAAGGAATGTTGGAAATAGAAAAACTGGGCAAATGATCAGAAACTACAGACACAAGCATAACCAACAGAAGACAAGAGATGGAACAGAGAATCTCAGGCGCTGAAGATAAACTAGAGGAAATAGACTCATCAACCAAAGAAAATCTTAAATCCAACAAATCTTTAACACAAAACATCCAGGAAATGTGGGACACCATGCAAAGGCCAAACCTAAGAATAACAGGCACAGAGGAAGGCAAAGAAGACCAGCTCAAAGATGTAGAAAACATATTCAACAAAATCATTAAAGAAAATATTCCCAATATGAAGGACATGCCCATGAAAGTACAAGAAGCATACCGAACACCAAATAGACTGGACCAAAGAAAAAAGACCCCTTGACACATAATAATCAAAACATACAGAATAAAGAAAGAATATTAAGAGGAGTGAAGAAAAAAGGAAGGTAACATATAGAGGCAGACTTATCAAAATTACACCTGACTTCTCCATAGAAACTCTGAAGGCCAGAAAGTCCTAGATAGATGTTCTACAAGTACTAAGAGTCCACAGATGCCAGCCCAGGCTACTATACCCAACAAAACTCTCAATCACTATAGAGGGAGAAAACAAGATATTTAATGACAAAGCCAGATTTTCACAATATGTATCAATAAATCCAGCCCTACAGAAAGTTCTGGAAGGAAAACTCCAACCCAAGGAAGTTAACTACACTCACAAAGATATAGGCAATAGATAATCCCACTTCACCAGAACCCAAGGGTAAAGCAGGACAAATATATTCACAATACCAACAACAACAACAAATCTAAAACAAACAAGCATTAACAATCAATAGTCCTTACTTTCCCTCAACATTAATGGTCTTAACGCTCCTATAAAAAGACACAGGCTAACAGAATTGATACAAAGACAGAATTCATCCTTCTGCTCCATACAAGAAACACATCTAAGCTTCAAAGACAGACATTACCTCAGGGTAAAGGGTTGGGAAAAGATCTTCCAATCAAATGGACCCAAGAAGCAAGCAGGTGTGGCTATCCTAATATCTAACAAGTTAGACTTCAAACAAAAATCAATCAAAAGAGATGAAGATGGACATTTCATATTCATCACAGCAGCACAAAATCTCAATTCTGAACATCTATGCCCCAAATATAAAGGCACCCACATTCATAAAAGAAATGCTACTAAAATTCAAACCTCACATAAAACCTCACACACTCATAATGGGAGACTTCAGCACCCCACTCTCACCACTAGACAGGACCACCAGTCAGAAACTTAACAAAGAAACAAAAGAACTAAGAGAAGTTATGTCTCAGTTGGGTTTAACAGACATCTATAGAACATTCAATCCAAACACAAAAGAATGTACCTTCTTCTCTGCTCCACATGGAACCTTCTCTACAATCGACCACATACTAAGTGACATAACAAATCTCAATAGACACACACACAAAAAAAAAAAAAATGGAATAGTCCCTTGTATCTTATCAGACCACCATGTTTTAAAGTTGGAATTCAACAACAACACAAATCACAGAAACCCTACAAAATCAATGAAAGTGAACATTGCACAATTGCACCATACCTGGGGCAAAAAAGTAATAAAGAAAGAAATTAAGTACTTCCTAAAATTCAACCAGAATGAGGACACAACATACCTGAACTTATGGGACACCTTAAAAGCAGTGCTACGAGGGAAGTTTACTGCACTAAGTGCCCATATGAAGAAAACAGAGGATAGTCACATTAGAGAATTAACAGTACAAATGAAAGCCTTAGAACAAAAAGAAGCAAACTCAACCCAGAGGAGTAAACACCAGGAAATAATTAATTTGAGGGCTGAAATCAATAGAGTAGAAACCAGGAAAACTATACAAAAAAATCAATGCAACAAAGAGTTGGTTTTTCAAGAAAATCAACAAGCTAGACAAACCTTTATCCAAAATAACCAAAAACCAGAGAGAGAACATGCAAATTAACAAAATCAGAAACGAAAGGGGGATATAACAATGGACACTGAGGAAATCCAGACCATTTTCAGGTCATACTTTGAAAACCTGTACTCCACAAAATTTGAAAATTCAAAGGAAATGAACAAATTTCTGGATAACTATTACTTACCAAAATTAAATCAAGAATAGACAAACAACTTAAATAGACCTATAACCCCCAATGAAATAGAAGCAGTCATCAAAAGCCTCCCAACCAAAAAAAGTCCAGGGCCAGATGGCTTCAGTGCAGAGTTCTACCAGAAATTCAAGGAAGAGCTAATACCAATACTCCACAAATTGTTCCACACAATAGAAACAGAAGGTTCATTACCAAACTCTTTATGAGGCCACAATCACCTTGGTACCCAAGCCACACAAAGACATAACTAAGAAAGAAAACTAAAGACCAATATCCCTCATTAACATTGATGCAAAAATACTCAATAAAATACTGGCAAACCGAATCCAAGAAAACATCAGAGAAATTATCCACCATGACCAAGTAGGCTTCATTCCTGGGTTGCAGGGATGGTTTAACATATGAAAATCTATCAACATGATCCACCATATAAACAAACTGAAGATGATCATCTCCCTAGATGCTGAAAAAGCCTTCGACAAAATTCAACACCCTTTCATGGTAAAGGTCTTGAAGAGATCAGGAATAACAGGAACATACCTAAACATAATAAAAGTAACATACAGTAAACCAGCAGCCAACATCAAACTGAAGAGAGAAGCTTAAAGCAATTCCTCTAAAATCAGGAACAAAACAAGGCTATCCTCTCTCTCCACATCTCTTCAATATTGTACATGAAATTCTAGATAAAGCAATAAGACAACAAAAGGAGATCAAAGGGATACAAATTGGAAAGGAAGAAGTTAAACTTTCACTATTTGCAGATGATATGGTAGTTTACATAAGCGACCCAAAAAAACTCTACCAGGGAAACTCCTCCAGTTGATAAACACCTTCAGCAAACTAACAGGATACAAGATAAACTCAAAAAAATCAATAGCCCTACTATATACAGACGGCAAAGGAGCTGAGAAAGAAATCAGAGAAACATCACCCTTTACAATAGCCACAAACAACATAAAGTATCTTGGGGTAACACTTATGAAACAAGTGAAAGACCTATATAGCAAGAACTTTGTGTCTTTAAAGAAAGAAATTAAAGAAGATACCAGAAAATGGAAAGGTCTCCCATGCTCTTGGATAGGTAGGATAAACATAGTAAAAATGGCAGTCTTGCCAAAAGCAAGCTACAGATTCAATGCAATCCCCATTAAAATCCCAGCACAATTCTTCACTAACTTTGAAAAGATAATAATCAACTTTATATGGAAAAACAAAGGACCCAGGTTAGCCAAAACAACCCTGTACAATAAAGGAACTTCAGGAGGCATCACCATCCCCAACCTTAAGGTTTACTACAGAGCTATAGTCCTGAAAACAGCCTGGTATTGGCACAAAAATAGACAAGTAGACCAATGGAATCGAATAGAAAATCCTGACATTAACCCACACACCTACGAACACCTGATTTTTGACAAAACAACTAAAAGTATACAATGGGAGGAGGAAAGCATCTTCATCAAATGGTGCTGACACAACTGGATGATGGTGTGTTAAAGACCCATGCAGATAGACCCATGTCTGTCGCCACGCACAAAACTCAAGTCCAAATGGATCAAAGACCTCAACATAAATCCAGTCACACTGAAACTCTTAGAAGAGAAAGTAGGAGGTACCCTTGAACAAATTGGTTCAGGAGACTGCTTCCTGAACATAATTCCAGTAGCACAGACACTGAGATCAACAATTAATAAATGGGACCTCCTCAAACTGAGAAGCTTCTGTAAGGCAAAGGACACAGTTGACAAGACCAAATGGCAGCCCACAGACTGGGAAAAGATCTTCACCAATCCTACATCTGACAGAGGGCTGATCTCCAAAATATAAAAAGAACTCAAGAAACTAGTCAACAAAACACCAAATAACCCTATTTACAAAATGGGGTGCAGAACTGAGCAGAGAACTCTCAATAGAGGAAATCAAAAAGGCTGAAAGGCACTTAAGAAAGTGCTCAACATCCTTAGCTATCAGGGAAATGAAAATCAATCTTACTCCTGCCAGAATGGATAAAATTAGAAACAACAATGACAACTTATGCTGGAGAGGATGTGGAGGAAGAGGAACACTTCCCCACTGCTGGTGGGAGTGCAAACTTGTATAGCCATTTTGGATATCAGTATGGCAGTTCTTCAGAAAAACGGGAATCAGTCTACCACAGTACCTGGCAATCCCACGCTTAGGCATATACCCAAATGATCCACATCCATTTAACAAAGGCATCTGTTCAACTATGTTCATAGCAGCATTATTTGTAGGAGCAAGAACCTGGAAGCAACCTAGATGTTGCTTCCTCAACTTAAGAATGGATAAAGAAGATGTGGCACATTTACACAATGGAGTACTACTCTATGGAAAAAAAACAATGGAGTCTTGAAATTCGCAGGCAAATGGATGGAGCTTGAAGAAACCATCCTGAATGAGGTAACCCACTCACAATAAGAGAAACATGGTATGTACTCACTCATATATGGATTTTAGACATAGAGCAAAGAATCACCAGCCTATAATTCTCACCACCAGAGAAACTACGATACAAGGAGGATTCTAAGAGTTTCATATGAGGTCCCTCACAGTAGGGAAATGGGACAAAATCTCCTGAGCATATTGGAAGTGGGGGGGGGCCTAGGAGGGAACTAGGAGAAAGAGAAGGGGAGGAGAGAAAGGCATGTGGGTCTAGGAAGATTGAGTCAGGTGAGGAATAGTCAGGAGAAGAGAGAGAGAGAGAGAGAGAGAGAGAGAGAGAGAGAGAGAGAGAGAGAGAGAGAGAGAGAGAGAGAGAGAGAGAGAGAAACCATTATAGGTTTGAAGCAAAAACTGAATCTACAGAAATGTCCAGAGACCTACAAGACTGATCCCAACTAACAATTTGAGCAACAGTGGAAAGGCTACCATAAATGCCCTTCCCTGATAGTGAGATCATCAACTAAATTATCCACCATTATAGAGCCCTCATCTAGTAGCTGATGGAAGCAGGAGCAGACACCCACAACTAAACACAGAGCCAAACTGGAAACCAGACTCAGAGAGGGAGGACAAGACCAGGCTACAGAAACACATAGAGACAGCTGACCTGAATAAGGAGGAACAAATGGGCCCCCAGACTGATAGCTGGGAATCCAGCATTGGACTGACTCAGACCGTATGAACATGGGTCTCAGCTAGAAGGCCTGGGCAGTCTAAAGGACCTCAGACAGTGGAACTAGGATGTATCCCTGGTGCACAAAAGGACTTTGGGAGCATATCCCTAATGGAGGGATACTCCCTTAACCTAGAGACAGGAGAGAAGGCCTAGTCTGTACTCCAAATGACTTGACAGATTTAGATGGCCCCCCTCCTGAAAAGCATCACCCTACATGTGGAGTGAGGGGGGATGGGAGGGAAGGGTTGTCAGGGGACATGGGAGGGTGCAAGAGAGGGAAAGAGGTAGGGAGGGAGAGGGAACTGGGATTGATATATAAAAAATAAAAAAAATTTCAAAAGTAAAGTGAACTGAAAGTTCAGTAAGCTCAATTTAACAAAGGCAGGATAAGGGTTACAGAGAGAAAATGACTTCTGTTTTCAGATAAAATGCCCCCAAAGAGATCTGCAGCAATTTCATTCTTTCGTTTTGTCTATGTGATTCAGAGGTAAGAGTTTAGACAAATACTTGAAAAAATGAAGTCATCAGCAGATGTACTACTGAAATTTGTAAAAGGGAGCATGCATAAACAATTCTACAGTTTGAAATCTTCTGAAATCTACAATTTTTATTGTTTTAAATTTTCATATGTGCAGAACAATTTATATAATGTGTTTTGAATCAATCTACCCCTTCTCTTTCATTTTTATAAAGATTTTCTAGCTAAACTCAATGCTTTGCCTGATGTGTGACATTCTTTTTTAATCTTAATTTACTATAGAATTTACAGGTATAGGTGGGTAGATGTAAAACTAGATGTAAAAACTACATGAAATCTTAGAATCTAATACAAAATCAACCTTATTGTTTGGAAATCATAAAAAATTGCTGAAATAAACTAACTTCCTTAATTCCCTGCTTGGTTGTGGTAAACAGTTAATAAGTCTATCACACTAAACATTAAAGTCTATCACAGAAGGACCAGGAGCATCCCTATGCATTTGTTAATCACAATCCCTGGAATTTTTGTTCTAAGTTTTGAGAATCTCATAAGAGATTCTCATAAGAGAGTAAGAGAGAACCAATGAAAGCATGTAAAAGCATGCAAAAATTAACTCAATCAAGGCTGAGATGGCTAGAAGCTGTTGGCTAGTCTATTTGGCTGAACTAATTTCTTGAAAATTGTCCTGGAGAGTCCATAATGGCTTTCTACACACAGGAGATGCGGAGAACCCAGGAGTGGCTCAGTCCAAGAAAGTAGATACTTAGAATAAACTGTGACAGTAATGTAATTCTAGTCTAAGGCTGAGTGAAGCCCTGGGAGGTCTCCAGAGAGTCCTGCTGTGAGCCTGCACTAAAAGGATGAAGAGGAGGAATTCTCGAGCCCAGGGGTGATGATAGCAGCCACAGCCATACTTGCACTCACTCACGAGCAGATCTGGCACACAAGTCTTTTCTGGCCAACATGCCAGTTTCTCCAGCCTTCTGCTCTCCCTTTCACTCTTGATTCTTCCAATATATCTGAACCAAAGGAACCTGAAAAACCCACGGCATAGCCTGAATGCTGGGATTCTTGGAGATTTCTGGAATGATTGATTGTTCACACTTAGACTCAGCTTCACTCAAAGCCTCATGGCATAGACAAAATATAGCCAAGTTCTTTGCCAGAAGGAAATAACATTGGCCTGCAGCCCAGTTCCTGATAGGGTTCTTATTTGTACCTAAAACCTCGGGGGCATGATCTCTCACTGTCCACATTCCTATTGGCATTCTGGTCTTCTATGTACCCACTAGAACTCCCTGCTTTGTTCTCATTATAATAGTCTAGGTTTTCTAGCCTGAATCTCTAAACACCTGTGTATTCTTTAGCCAATCAGGAAGCAAGAGGAGGAAAGACAGGGACAGGTGCCAGGAACAATTTCCAAAATAATCACACTAGCTAGAAGGCAGCAATTCATACATATTCTATAGGGGACACATCATAATCGAATTATAGTCAAACTTTGACAGATTTATGATAACTCAAATTACATTTTTGTCAACCTTATGGGTTAAAGACAATATTCATCCCATAGAATGTGATCTTTCAATTTTGAATTGGTATTGTCTCCCAGCTTGTCGATAACATGGGAGAACCCCCCCCCTTGTTATTCTGGGCAGCAGCAAATAGCCACTGGTTCCATTTAGTAATTCCATCAGAGAGGGATCCACAGACACTCTGCAGGGGATGTGCTACTATGCTCTGATGTACTGAAACCTTGGCATATATGCAACACACTTTCAACTATGACAGTCTCAGTTTACAGATTTATAAGGGCATAACCCCATCTTAACTCCAGAAGCATATGAATAAATCTTTACAATGGAAACAGGATTTTACAGGAGGAGGATAACGGAAATTTTTCTCTATTTTAGCAACGGCATTCATACAAATTATTGGGAAGAGAAAAAGTCAATTTTATTGTCTTCAATTTAGCACAGTCTTAATTTCTCCACAATGCTGCAGATTTTTAGAAACAGAAACACCAACTGATCATGAATCTAAAAACTGAAATCATTCCAATGTCTCTATGTTTATTTAGGCCTTACAGGTATTCTTCACTGTAGACTCAGGTTGCTCACTGAATCAGAGGAATCTCCAGGGAGGTGTCCATAGACATCTCTCTTCGGTTGACCTTCTCTGAGATGGAAAGCTATACTCACTTCTCTTCAGAGCACAGCTTTGTTTTTCTAACTGTGGGTCTCACTAAACTCTTCTGCATAGCAATCATATAGGAAACTGCTTCCCCCAGTATGTGTTAATATCTCTAGAAGTCAATTGAAAGTTATAGGTGGCATCTATTCAAAGTCACATTTTGAAGTTAATATGGATGGAATTCCGGTCTTTTATTTCTGTTGTATGTCCTCAGACTTCCGAGATCAGGGTACTAAAGAATGTTCCACTGTGGAACACAAGGCATAGAGCCTGAAAGAAGGCAATACTTCTTTGCCTTCCTTCAATTCTGGTGGATTGACCATGCCACCAGATCTTAGTTAGAATAGTGATAGCCTACAGAGCTTTAAATGCTATTAACTTACTAGTATTCCTTTAAAGTCTCTTAAACATTTTTATTTTACTTTAAAATTTCTGGATACCAGGGGTACATTCTCCTGGAAATTAACTAAGTGCACTTTAATGGTGTTTATGCTTTTAACCTTGCCACCTCTGTGGTGAGCATTATATACAACTGTTTTTAGGTTGGTTCCTAACAGACTTTATTTCTGGTTTTATATACATCAGTCACTTCCTATTCATGTTTTTACAGATCAGTGTTTCAGTTGCCAGATCAGTCAACTGTGATCTGAAGAGATTAATGGAAAGTTCCAGAGCAAATGTTTTCTAAAGCTTAGATCCTTTGCACAATCCTCTGTAGAAGGATAAAATTTCCCACCATCTTTGTTGTGTTATTGGTCTGACAGATTGACACTGCCTTCTCTACATGGCAAGGGAAGGAACACTACACTCATGAATTTTATGATAATGAATTTCTATAATTGCTTTATTTTGTTATTAAGCATGTATTACTGTGCAAGATTTATAAATTAAATTTTATTACCTGTAGTAAAAACATGGGCCAGTACTACCTGTGGTTTATAGAAATCACCAGGTATCTTAGGATATGTTTCCTGTGGATAAATGGGGACTAATCTTGGTATTCTGAGGTGCAATTGAGCAGTCTGTGGTCTGGGATTGCTGAAGATCATCATTTTTATTCTAGTGGCACTAAAGACACATAAAGAAGAGAACAAAGTCCTTCCTTCACTGGAGTTAACTTCTCTTTGGAGAGTATATAGTATGGAAGCACTAAAGGCTAAGGTCAGCCACAAAGAAGCACATGGCACCAGCTTCAGAGGCAAGTGCCCTTTGCAATTCTAAAGGGCCTCATGCTTAGAATGGCATATAGTTGGGGATATGTGGCCTATAATTGTCTTGAAATTCATTATTTTTTAATACAAGCTTTCTAAGTTGATCCCAATGGGAACATGGAATCTCAGCATTTTTCTCTCTTCTCTAGCCTCCATTGAACCTCATCCATACTTTCTCAGGCATCTTCTTTGCCTCCCTTGTCTCCATATGTCACCATGTAGAACTATTGACAGAAATGTCATGTAACTTTTCCTAAGAAGATATGAACAAGCATTTAGAAACCCTACCTAGAGTGCCAATGAGATACCAATCAAGTTCACTCAAGTCTAGATTGAACTAGCAAGTTTATTAATATTGCTTAAAGGCGTGAACACAGATGAAGGTTACTTTAAATAGCATGGTGACACACAGGCAGCTGAGAACACACACACACACACACACACACACACACACACACACACACACACGTAGTGAGATATCTACCCCGCCTGCACCTGTTGCACTGACCACGCCCATTTGGGCCATGGAGACGGGTGCAGGCTTGACCTAGGGGGAATAGGTCTGGGGTCCCAGACCCCAGATCACTCTCTCACTTCCTGATTGGAGACAGAGAGCATCTGGAGGCATCCTTGGAATGGGAACCTGCAGTAGTCAACTGTTTCTGGTATAAGTAATTTCTCCCCGAAACAAACATTCATCAGCCAATATTGTGCCCTGGAATCTTGTTTCCCATGCATTACACACACACACACACACACACACACACACCAAAAAAGAAAACCACACCAGCAAGGGTGGTGAATCACAAAATCTGCATCCCTGTAGATAAGAACTCTTTAGCATCTTGCTTATTGCTTATAGAAACTTTGGCAGGGACCCTGTGAGTTTTGTAAGTTTCAGGAGCTTTCTGAGGCTTCTAGATCTTATAATTCTTAAATCCTAATGGGCCTCTGTCTAGGAGAGACTGTTTCAACTCAGAGGAAATGGCCACACTACAAGGGTTACTGCACTGAACAGAACTGTGCTGCCCTGTAACTGGCTCTTCTAGTCCATTTAGTTATTTCTCATCACTGAAAAAAAAACTACTGGAAAGAAAAGACTGAAAGAAGAAGGCTTTATTCGGCTCAGATTTTGAGAGGATACATCCCATGATGGTAGAAAAGGTTTGAAAAGTTTCATAGCAGCTCACAGCTATGGCTGTTGGAAGCATGAAGCTGCTTGCCCACACCCCAGCATGTCAAGAAGCAGTAGAAAATGAGCCAGAGCTGAGGGCTGGTAATGCATAAGACTTGTTCCCATCCACACATTTTCTTCAGTGAGGCCCCTTAATTTCCCCAGAGGACCAATTTTTAAACCACGTAACCATTCCAAATGCAGACTGACCATAATGTCCAGACACAAATCTGAATCCAAGTGTTTTCTCTCCAGCCATTGTCTTCATAATGCTTTTTTATAGACATATGCATTTTCCTTTTTTAAATGTTTTATTTATATATCCACACATCATTTTGTTTTTAAGATAATAGTTGCAAAGAACAGGGAACTACTACCCTAGACCATGGGCTGCAAAGTTTCTACAAATTTATTTCAGGCAACAGTCCAGTCACCTCCTGACTGTGTGACCTTAGAAAAGGCATTGCTCTTAAATTTTTGGTTGTGAACCTAGGCTTTAATGATATGAGGAGAAACAGCTAAAATTAAGGGCTATTTGAGGAGCAGTATAAAAACCTAATACAGTAGAAGCTTCCTAAAATACACACAATTATGAAGGTTTTCTAGATAAAAGTCATTATATAATGGGGGAGACAGAACCCCAGATAGACATCTCTTGTCACCTTAATGAAGGTTCCAGTATGGGATTGGGTTACATCTCAATGAGATGTTTGACCAAAGTGGTCCCTTGGGAACTCCAAAACAAGCCCAACTGTTGCCAAGACTGTTGGTTGCTCTTCACAAACTGACAGCAAGGCGTCATTGCTGAAGACAGCACCTACACAATCCACTGAACATGGAGAAGTTGAGCTGGTGTCTACATAGAGCCATCTTATGATAAAGTTACCATTTTCCCATCATTTTTGGTATGTGGCTCTAAAACTTAAATAGAAATGTCTACATTCCTTTCCATAGTATTAACATTATGGATTGTAGTTCATAGCTTCTAAAAGCCATCTTAGTTTTATAGTTTCTGATTTCAGCCATGACTTATGCTCTAGCATTCATTTGTGTCAACACTACTTTCAGAGTTCACTCTAGATAGATTCATAATCACATCAGGCATTTCCTTCAACAGCTTATATCCTGCCAAACATACTTTTAAGCCAGAAATTTCCCACATTTCATCTATGACTCATCTTGGAATTTTGTGAACCCAGCACAGGAACTCCATGAGGCTTATTTAAATCACTCTGAACTTGCTAAAGGATGAACCATGGTGTCTAGTTTGGCAACTCATAGAATGGTTCAAAGTCTGAAGAAAAAGTTAAAGTGGATGTGCCTAATGAACTATAAAATACCATGTATAAATTCTTAAATTTTGATGACAGAGGCTGCCTAGAAGAAAATAGGTACATAGGTAACATGGAAAGTGAACTGTGCCATGTCATAAATTGTAGTTGAACATTTTTCTCTGTTCTGCTAGTCCCCCTGAACTGGTTTCTCTCCCACCCAGGGGTCCCCACAACTGTTTATGAAATATTCACTCAGAAGCTAATATAAATATAATTGTTTGGCCAATGGCTCAGGCTTATTACTGGCTATCTCTCTCTTATAAATTAACCCACATTTAATAATCTGTGTATCACCATGTGGCTGTGGCTTACTGGTAATGTTCTAGAATCTTACTCTTTCAGTAGTTATATGCCATCTCCCTGATTCTGCCTTCTATTTAGATTTCTTGCCCAGCTATATTCTGCTTGTCCATTGGCCAAATCAGCTTTATATCAACCAACAAAAGCAACACATATTCACAGCATAAAGAAGGACATGCCATATCAAAAAAAATTATCATCTTTCTTACTAGTCACATTAGCTTGGGACAGCTAAATGCTTTATCATATATAATGGCTCACATATAATAAGCTGATTTCTTGGCCATACAATATTGTCCCAAGATAGGGTGAGCAAGGAGGAAGTGGGGAGGGGGAAAAGGAACTTTTGCACATTGCCACAAAGAGACACAGAAGCACAAAAAGTGCTCAGGGTGCTGTACATGGCTTGTGCTATGAACCAGACTAGGACATGATGCACATGATATCTGTTCACATGTATTTCATGGCTTAAATATTAGTTTTGTCAATATGCTTTATAACAGAAGCTAAGAAATGCTATCCTGCCATAGGGACAAGGAGTAGTCTGGTAAATAGCCAGCTTGTCTCCAGTTATAAATCTTGCTAAGAACAAAAAAAAACAGCAACAACAAAAAAAAACCTGTACATTATCTGGCCTATTTTGGGTGGCACAAATAAAATATATCCAAAGGGTGAATAGAGCTCAGAATCATCCATTTGGAAACTTTTTATTGTACAAATGCTAAGTGTCAGTCTTTGAATTATTGAAATCCAAACTCAATTAACATGTTACATTATTGATTCAGAACACAGTACTTCTTGTTATTTTTTGTACTGTTTTCTTAATTACTGAAGCATAGAACCAATATACACATAAGATACAGTTGGCCTTTGGAGAGTGGTTCCAGAACGCCTCACAGATTCCAAACTCTGGAGATACTCAACTGTTTTACATAAAATTGCATGGCATTTGCATATAACCTGTGCACATCCTCCTGTGTACTTTATATCAGCTCTGGTTTAACTATATCACACAATGCAGTGGAAATGCTATGGAAATAGCTATTTGTATTGTTTGCCTAGTCAGGGAAATGGAAAAAATAGGCTACAAGTGTTCTATACTAAGCCTTCATTTTGTAAATCATGTTAGTCTTCAGTTTGTTGACTCGGTGTATGCAGAAACTGCAGAAATGGAGGGTCAACTGAACCTGCTACCTTTCTCCCTGGTGACCCTCTAAGCCTTTTAATAGTGGTCATGCCTCACTTTCTCTCCTTTTTGCTTCATGATGACTTTCTTTAAACAACCTATAGTCACCTTTGACTCCTTTCCAACTGCTGGGAGACAGCGGAATAGAATCATAAGAGGCAGAGTTGATGGTCAGGCTGGTCTTGTATGGTAGTCTATAGGACCTTCTTTTTCATCTGTCTCTTTTTTTCTCTCCAGCTGTAAAGCAGTGCTTACACTCTCTGAATCCATCATATTTGGAAAATACTCACAAAAAAGGCTATTTTGCAATGAAAGGAATTGCTAAATGCAAATTTTGGTTTTCAATCACTTGATGCCATCTTCTTCCTTTCTACTCTTTAGCAAATGAACAGGCAGGCACCTTTGGCAGAGGTCTTCATCATCTTTAAAGCTGAAGAGCTTTGCTGAGGAGAGAAATGCTTTTCTGTGAATGCCACAGAAGCAACTTATTAAGTGGTATACATTACTAGAGGTGTGGGGCTCACTTTGCTCAAGAAGTCATACTATAAATTAGCTCAACCACTATGCAATGAGTATGAAAGTTCCTCCAAAGAGTTAAGTAGACCTACTGTGTTATCCAGTTATACCAATCATTCAATCATTGATATGTAACTAAGGGAATAAAAGTCTGCACCTGAGAGAGACCTACACAGCCATCTTCATTGTAGCACTATTCATAATATAGAATCAGCTCAGACATTCCTCAACAGATGAATAGATGTGCTTAGTAAGCATACACAGTACAATTTTATCCAGCCACGGAGAAGAATGAAATCATGTCATTAGCAGGAAAATAGGTGAAACTGAAGATAATCACATAAAGTATAAAAGCAAAACTCAGTAAAATAAGTTTCTCTTATGTGCAAAATGTGGATGGGGGTTGAAAATGTAGATTTTTAAGTAGTAGAGAGGCAGAAAGGGTAGAGGAAAGGGCATATACAGTCAGTGTGATATGTGCATGCACTAAATTATCTCAATGAAAATCATTATTTTGAACAATTAATGCATGTTAATTTTTAAACATGGATCCCCATATCAGCAGGCATGTCTAACCTATGGCATGTTGATCACATAAGATAGTTATAAATATTACCCAATACAAAATTATAAACTTACTTTAAAAATTATGAGATGTTACAAGCACTTTCCTGGTCCCACAGCCATGTCAGCCCCAAAATAACACACAGAGACTCTATTAGTTATAAAGTTGTTGGTCAATAGCTAGAGCTTCTTATTGGCTAGCTTTGTCTTAAATATTAACCCATTTCTATCCATCTATGTGTTTCCACATGGTCTTATCTTATCAGAGAGAGAGTCCGGGACACCTTCTCTCATATCCTACATCTTGACTCCTCTCTACTACATCTCACAGAACCTTCCTTGTCTCCTAGTCCCCCCCTATCTTGCTTTTCTATTGGCCAACAGGGCTTTATTCATTAACCAATAAAAGAAACATATATATATATATATATATATATATATATATATATATGATGACATCTCCCATCAATGAGATTTATTAGTATGATTTATTATTTATTGGATTAATTGTTTGTTTTGTTGAGTTCTTAAGCCTGACAAATGACAATGACAAATGACAATATCAAAATTTTTGGAATTCATAATGTACAACATAGAAGCATTAAAACAGCCCATGGTTCTGTGAGTATACCTACTAATTTTTCTAAGAAAAATGGAAAAATAACCTTTTCAAAGATGTAAAATATATGCGATATAGTCCCAGCAATACTGTTTTTAACAGCTCATTCTAACTGGTGAATATCTTAGTCTGTTAGAGTGGTTACAACAAAATGCCCTAAGTTCTCGTTAAGAGACATTTAGAACCAACAGAAATACAATTCTCACCATTCTGGAGGCTGAAAATCTGAGAACAAGATACCAGTAGATCCACAGATGATAAGATCCCTTTTTCTGTTTAACGGATACACTTTCTCATGGGTCTACATCATGGAAGGAGCTGAGAATCCTCTTGGACCAATGCTATAAGAGCACTAATCCCATTTACATATTATGTTCTGTCCTCATGATTTAACTGGCTTCAAAGGCT
Source organism: Cricetiscus sungorus (assembly GCA_030556225.1). Lineage (NCBI taxonomy): Eukaryota > Metazoa > Chordata > Mammalia > Rodentia > Cricetidae > Cricetiscus > Cricetiscus sungorus. Next base: position 14,043,500 of record JANBXA010000114.1, read on the forward strand.
CTATTTTCTAACCTGGCACAGTGGTGACAGTTAACAACACACAACACACTCAAACCTTTGAGAATATTTCCTTAGTACAAGTAGTTTACCTTAAAGAAATAATAATATTAGCATGGAAAGGTTAATTTAGTTCACTTGTTTGGTACATAATAGGAAGTTTTGGAAACACTTGACTATTCTAGAAGCCACTAGTGAAATGAACTGTAGTGAACATGTATGAAGAATCACCTTAATCATTTCAAAGTGAAGCAAATTTATATGGCCTGGAACGTAAAGACATAAACCATTTATAGCAAATTATGAAAAAGGAGATTAATTAAGTATAATGCAATGCTAATTAGGGAAACTATGATTATAATGGCATTAAAATATCCAAAAGGACACTTACAGAATTGTGTAGCACAGTAACTAGAAGGGATTCTCAGAATAGTCAGAGTTATCATTTTACCATCATCATTACACTCTTCTGCATCGTTATCATCATCATTTGGGCAATCGCACCATGCATCAGACACTTAACTAGGCAATTTACAAATCAGATCTCATTACACCCTTATGACAACCCTGTATTAGATGTCATTATGCAGACCTCAAAAACTCAAAAACTGACAAAGCAAAGTACAAAGATGGAAGGTGTCCAGAACTTCCACTAATGGGCTATTGAGTAGGACTCCAGCTATTCTCCTGACCCAGAAGTTCTTACTCCTTCCAGCCCAGCTTCACAAAACAAGGGGCATTGCTCAGTCTTGGTAGAGCAAGTCTGCCTCCTAAGGGGAGGGGTCATACAGTGAGAATTCTGAAGAACAAATCTTTAGGAATAATGACAATAATTTCTAACATGTGTTGCTTACTATTCACTGAGCTTTACCTTAAATGGTTTGTATTTATATTTAATAACATTAGAATGTCATAGGCCTGTGTGAGAGGTATTACTAAAAAAGAAAACAAATCCCGATGCCCAAGCAGAACTATCTTAAGGTCACACAATTTCAGGGTCTTATGAGTTTAATTACTCACACAAGCTCTAAGATACTGTGAATTATCATGAGACGGTCAAGAGATATGATGAGTTATAACAGAAACCTGTCAGCTTTCTTAGAGTAAGGAATATTTCTGCCTCTTTTTCTACTGGTTTCCAAACCACTCAAAGAGCATGAGAAACCAGCCTTTCAGTAGATGGCTGTTGAATGAACAAATGAACTTCTTAAAGGAGTGCTGTTTCTTCCTGGGGATACATGATCAAACATCTGTGCATCCCACACATAGAGAACCAACAGTAGACCAAAGACACAAGCCCACCAAATTCCAACATAGCAGAGCCATTACTGAAAAGAAGATTCAAATTTGTATTCTTGGAGCCTCTGCAAAGTTCCCAGGCAACTGGACAAATCAGCATCTCTTTCCCCTAGATCTTCTTTTTTTCCCTCTCTCCCTTCCTTCCTTCCTCCTTCTTTCTTTTATTGCTCTGTGACTTTGGGGAGTGGCCTTGAATCTTACCTAGTTAAGTTTCAGCTTTTCCACATTTAAGTGGTTTGTTGACTTTCAGAGTCTCATAAAGTGGCATCCCGCTACAGATAGCATGGAAGATATGTTAGGAAAGTTAAGGTGGAATCGGGGGATAAAGATCTTTGAATGCCAGGCAAAGGAGTTTGAGTTATATTAGCAAACAGATTCTTTAGGGCGCTTTTAGCAAAGGAATAATAAACAGGTAGACAATAGTCAGCAACTGGTAAGACAAAATGAACACAAGAATCAATTATCACCTCTCAGTGCAGAGGCAAGAGACAGAAGATATCAAGAATATAGATTTGCTGAAAGCTCTCCTTGGATCTGGATTATGAAATGTAGCTGCAAATTCTTGACAGTCCTCCTTCTGAAAGAAAAGGTTTATGTCCCTCTTCTTGAACATGAACAGGGTGTGCCTGCTTCAACCAACAGCAAAGCACAAAGACAGGATGCTGCTTTGAAAACTACATCCTAAAAGTTCAGGCTGCTTCCACCTGTCTGGGAACATGTTGGAAGTCTGACTACTTTAAGATCTTGTTGCCAAAATTCCTGATCTGGGGCAGACATAAAGTAACATCTACCCCTTTCCAAGGTCCCAATAATAAACTGAGGTGTGACTCTACCAAAGTTCACCCTGGGGAATCATTGAACTCATCTGGCTTCCTTATGGAGCTTATAGGAGTGTTTACTTACAAGAGTGTAGGAACCCCTCCACCAACCAGCCTCATCTGAGAAGTCTGACCCAGCTGTAAGGAGGACTTCCTTGTAGTCACACAGCTGGAGCAACTGGACGCTCAGGAAAGAATCCTATGCCCTGCAGTTTGCCTCCATGCCAAGTGTAAACCCTTAACATAGCTGGGATGATCTTTTGAAAAGTGAGCACGGCTGAACTCAAGACGGTGGTTGTTTTGCCTCGGGAGACAGTCATACACAACAGCCCTCTACTGCAGAAAGAGTTAGTGCATGAACCACAGCCCACTGTCACAGCTGAGTCTAGCCTCCTGCATCTCCATCAAAGCACCAGGTCTCATGAGACTTCATGAGTGGAACATCACTGTGCCTTCCAAACTAGCACATTTGCCGACTCCATCCTTCAGGACCAATAGAAATAGAACTTTGCCCAGCTGAGCCTTGCATGAATTCTTGATGCAAAATATCATGAGCTATGTTTAAATTGTTTTAATTAAGCTTTGAGAGTCATTTTGTACATTCATAGTTTTCAGAGAACAGTACATTTCTTGATAACTCAAAAGAGCATTAATTATGCTGATGAGATATAGTTCTCCTGCCTATAAGGTTTTGGATAGCCCATTTATTATCATAACACTAACATTAACACCAGCAAACCCTCATTGACTCTGGAAATCAAATCTGATTCCTTTCTTTTTCTTCCTGAAAAGGTTTTGGTTTTTTTTTTTTTTTTTTTTTTTTAAGTTGTGTGTGTGTGTGTGTGTGTGTGTGTGTGTGTGTGTGTGTGTGTGTGTGTGTGTGTGTGCTCGTGCTTGTGTGTGATATCTTTGGTTCTGGGGAGGGGGCGTGGACATGCCACACTGTGCATGTAGAAGTTAGAGATCAACTCTGTTAAGTTGGCACTCTTCCTTCTAATTTTACATGGTGACAGTAACTCCCGCAGGTGTCCAGTCAGGGAAGCAAACTGTAGAGTGATAAGAATAAAAATTCTATTCAGAGTGACTTCGTCCACCTGGATGAAGACTTCTAAAGAGTCTGTGCCAAGCAGCGTATTCCCAACAAATTTAAACACAGTATATTGGCAGGGGGGGGTCCTGATGTAACACAGTCCCTGGTACACAGAGAAGCATAATTACATCACAACTTGACTCGGGTATATGTCATTTCTTCCAGGAAGATGAATACTAGTATTAGCTTAAGGACCTTCGAGGGGATCTGGCCTGGTCTTGGGCATACAGAGAGCATAGAGGTCACTTGGGCTGTTAGCCACCTCTGGTCATGGTTGTAGGGCGTTTGATGGCTCCCATGGCTCACAGACAACACAGATCACCAAGCTGTCAGTTCCAATTCCCAGCTTTCCGGAAAAAAAAATCCAGCTATATGTCTTTCCCTTTGAAAGAAAAATCTGGTGCTTAACATTCGTGGGTTCTTTGGAGATCTGTGGGTGCAAGGACTGTCCTGCTGGGCTCCAACACGTGGGTTGCAGGAAGAAAACATGGGTCACCAGGAAATACCCAGAAAAAAATCCCTCTCTCTACTGTCTGGGTTCTTTCTCTTTCTCAGTACTACACATCTTCTCTAAAGTTAACAAATCTCTCTCCCTCCCTCTTTCACTCTCCCCCCCCCCTGCCCTCTCCCAGGCACATGAGACTGAACCCAGGGCCTTGTACACACTAAGCAGGAAATCTTCCCATTAGCTACTTCCTAAACCAAAATCTGAGCCTTTGGTATGCATATGTATGTATGTGTGGTGCGTATGTGATGTAATGTAATGTAATATAATCCTCTTATTCGCTACCTTATTCCCTTGGGATGGGTTTGGTTTCTTAAGCCCTAAACTCACCAATTCAGCAAGGCTAACTGCCTACCTCACCTGAAGGGTCTACCTATCTCCATCCTCTTCTCCAGTGCAGGGATTTTTCCTTGGGTGCTGAGGATCATAACTCAGGTCCTTATGTTTGCACTACAAGTGCTATTACCCTCTGAGCTCCAAGCTGGTAAATCTCAAGCATACAGCCTGAGGGACCCTTAAATACAGTCAGACTCATTAACTGCTGCCCAGATCAATGATTGGGTGGTCACTGCATTTATCCCGTCCCCTTCCCAAGCAGTATCCTCCACAGATGTTAATCCCTAATTTATGCATCAGCTCCATCCGCTGATAGTCTTCAAAAGTGGAATCATACAGCAGAATCCCCTTGAGATGCCTTTGAAAGCCATCCATGCTAATACAGGAAACATTGGTTTCTTCTTTTTCATTTCTACATACAATTCCATTGTGTGAATATACTACAATTTAGCCATCCCACAGTGAAGATTTTAAATAATCCATCCTAGAAATATTATACATATAGCCAGTATAAACATCTTCAGATGTGTCATTTGCTTTGTCAGCAGAGATCTTTATATGATGCTGTTTTGTTTTGTTTTTCTGGTCATTATGTCTTTATTTTGTTGTTGTTGTTTATTTTTGGAATCTTTAGCTCTTTGGATATATTCACCCAACCAATTCTATAAAGAATACTTTTAACTTTTTGCCAACATTTTTTCCATTTCCCTGCTCTCCAATTGCTTAGCATCATATTTTTAACTTGGTATAGTCAGAAGGACACGGGATCTATAACAGTCCCGTTTTGGACTCACATTGCCTGCATTGCACTGCCCTAAGTTGGTTATTGATAGAGCTGGCCTTCATTTTCAAGAATGCCCCTGTGTAGATGCCAAAGTTGATGGTCACATGAGTTTGAACACTCCAGGCAATGTGGCTATCAGGATTTAGAAGGAGAGGCTTTCTTTTATAAAGTGTAAGGATTCAGGCATTATGCTGGTCTGCCCCTGTCACCTGGCAGAATGCACTCAGGCAGTACACTGGTCAGTCCAAGTGCAAAGGGCCCCTTTAAAAAAAAAGACCCCTGCCTGCTTATGCTTTCTCTGCTCTCTTCTCCTTTTCCTGCCCTCTCTCTTTCCTGATGTTTCCCTGGGACAGACAGGACTTTTCCTGCCTCCCTCTTCTCTTCAGTCCTCTCTCTCTCAGTCTCTCTCTCTCTCTCTCTCTCTCTCTCTCTCTCTCTCTCTCTCTCTCACTCACACACACACACACACAGAGAGAAAGAGAGAGACAGAGAGAGACAGAGAGACAGAGACAGAGACAGAGAGAGTATGTGTGTGTGTCTTCACCTCTTTTCTGTCTGCCTGGCATGTTTGTCCCTCTGCCTAGGTCACCCTCACCTGCCATGGAATCCACCAAGGTCCCGTCAGCTTTATTCCTAACAATAAGAAACATGTCTGAGGAGAGGCTCGGCATGCGCTCTCAGGAAAGCACACTTTAACAGTGAACACTGAATTCTTTTAAGTGTTTTCTCTATGCAGCATCTGAAGGATCTTAGCTCATTCCCAGAAGTTTCAAAAATGCCCAGAATAAGTGAGCTGACTTTTCTCAGCTCAAGCTACCTCTCATGGAGAACAGACTGAACTCACTGCTTGTTTTCTTTTGTTTTTATTTTGGTTTTTTTTTTTTAAATAAAGTTGTCCAGGAATTAAAGCAAATTGATGATGAGAGACGTCCTGACACAAAACCAACATTTCCCTCAACTTCAACATGTTCATTTATTCAACAAGTATTCCCTGAGCTACAAATATAGACTGGGCAGGGTCCTCAGCCCTGAGAAGCTGAGTATCCACATAGGCTACATGTTTATGGTTAATGGAAATAAAAATAACATAGATAAGAAATTTTTTTCTAAAATAGAAACTAGGAAAGACACCATGCAATAAATCCCCAAAGATGTATTCATTGCTTAAGGTTTACAACAAAGAAAACGCATACAGTATTCGGGTATATACATGAACGAATAGTCCAATGTTCCTCATAATTAACATCAATAACCCTTCAGCCAACTGAACATAAGCAACCACTCTGTACCCCAGACCCTTACAATGTTGTTCAGAGTCCAGCTCACATTTACCCTGGAGCCTCTAATTGCGCATTGCCCATTGGTGAACTTGACAGACATGTCATTCAATTGTATTCATTTTACCTTTCAAGCTAAGAGTAGATCAAATCAATATTTCACGTATGAATGCTTAAAGCCAAAGCATTTTTATTTTTAAGTTTCCACATTGCAGTACTTCACCGAGCTGTCAACAGAACACTGGTGCATTCCGTTAATGACTCTTCCCTGCCGGGAACATTTATTTCTATTTAATGGTAATCCACAGTTTTGTTTCTACTCATAAGCAAGGGAACCTCAGTTGAGCCATTATCTAAGGTCTGCCAAAAGGTTTGTCTTAGGATGCCTGCACTCTTTAGCCCATGGAGTTCTACGACAGGGCCAAGGATGTAATTAGTGTGTCCCAAAACAATGATTCTCAAATGATACGTCTCTCACATAAAAATGATGTGTTGCATGAAGGAGGGAAGAGATGCCTCCAGATAAGTGGCTTAATAACAGAAAACCAAGATACCTCTCCTAGCAGCCTACGTGGACTGCACGAACCAAGAGAGCTCCCCCAGTAGTCCACGTAAACTCCACCAATGAAGATACCTCTCCTAGCAAGCTACGTGAACTTATATGATCATTACCACTTCCTGGGCAGAACCCATGAGAATGTGACACAGTAACTCTTCCTAAAACTTTCCCTCCTTTAACCCATATCCCCAAGTGGAACATTAGGGGAAAAATGCTGACTATTTAGAGTGGTCCAAAACTATCGCCCTTGATAAATGTTCCCTAGTCACAGAGTGTGCCTCAGGTTCCCCCGTCCAGCCCTCAAGTGCTATAAGCCTACCGAGTTTTTCTCACTCAAGTTTTCTTTAGCCAATTGCTGTTGGCTACTCCATCCTGCATTGTGTTGGAGTGGGTTCCAGACCACATGTGTTCTCTCTGGATCCTATGATCTACTAGTACTATCTGTCAGATACATATTGCCATGCTTGTGCCATACAATGCAAGTTCAAATTCAAGATGAACTTCAAGGTCAGGGATAGCAAGCTGTTCAATGACTTCTGTTTTACTGAGTATTTTCTTCCTTAAGGAAGATTTTCATGGGCAGAGAGATGGCTCAGTTAGTAAACTAATAATAGCCACATAAATACCTAGGACCTGAGTGTAGATCCCTACATCCATGAAAAAGCCTGGCATGACAATACATAACCACGACCCCAGTACAGTTGTGGGGGAGAAATGAGCAACTCCCTTGGGTTTGATGTTTGGAATTATACTTCCAACCCCCAAAATATTTTTAATGGAAAAACAACCTTAAAATTTGATTTAAGTCTTTTATCATTTTCTAATTAAAAATATATCAGTCCAAAACAATATAACTCTATGATCCAGAACATTTAATTAAGCCACCAATTTATACAGTGTAAACACAAATCAAGCAAGTGATAGCCTGAGCTAGCTGGACGCATCCTGAGCAGCAAGCTGGATGGCTATGAGGTCTCTCTGCTTTGCAGACAGATATTAATCCTCTCCATCTCCTTCTACATCTGTCCTGTGGTAACTCTGGGCAGGTTGCTAAGTTCCTCTAAACAGTCTTTCTTTGTTTTAAAGTGGGTCTTCATAATTCCTTCTTTTCAGCTTTTGTTGAGGGACTTACCATTATCCTGATGAGCAGCTGCTGTTCCCTGTGCATTTCTTAAATATTAGCAGCATTGACACAGAATGGAAAAACCTTATCTCTTACCTTGTGGACTAGTCAGAATTCTCTGGAGGAAGGGAATTTATAGAATGAATACATATGTAAATGTGACTCATGAGAATGGCTTACAGGCTGTAGTAAAGCTAGTCCAACAATGGCAGCCTACAAAGAGAAGGTCCAAGAATCCAGCAGTTGTTGAGTCCACAAGGCTGAATGACTCAGCTGGTTTCCAGTAAGCACCTGAATCCTGAAAAAGTAGGATCCAATTCCTTTGAAGGAAAGAACTTGCTAGCAAGAGCAAGCAGGCAAAGAGAGACAGAGAGACAGAGAGGGAGAGGGAGAGAGAGCTTCCTTCTTTCTTGTCTTTTATTTATGCTGCCAACAGAAGCTGTGGGCCAAATTAAAGGAGTGTCTTCCCACCTCAAAGATCAAGATTAGAAGTGGATCTTCCCACTTTAAATCATTAAAAACAAAGCAACAACAACAAACTGTCACAGGTGTGCCCAGTCATCTGGATTTCAGTTGAGTCCAGATGTCGTTAACTTGACAACCCACAATAGCCATCGCACCTCATTTGGAAGCCAACTAGAAATATGGTCGATGTACTTTTATAAAGTATTCCACAGTTCTACATCACTCTTTTCACTTGTGTTCACAAAGAATTAATTTCTGACCATGCAGAGAAGGTCTTAAACACATTAGTTGTTAAGCATGTTCCGTGTGTGAAAATAAGTCTATTTTTCAAGCAGTTAAAGTGAAAATGAGGTAGCAATTAAATTTACTGAAAGTTCTTTAATCCTTTTGTGTATAAGCAGAGATTTAAAATCATGGACTCTTTTTGTTTTACATTTACAGGTTAATCAGTATTAAATTAACTTTCACATCCACAGAAAGAGAGTTTGGAAAGGTTCCTGCTGTGTCTGGAATTTCTCATAAAAGTCCAAGATTCCTGGGGCATTTAACAGGTACCCAGTGACATCAGAGAGGGCTTCCTCTTCCAGGGACATTCCACAGGTACCCAGCAATGTCAGGAAGTACTGAGTCATCAAAACATTATAGCCATGCTCACAGCTAACTAACTTCTGAGTTACACAGTAGCTTCCTCTGCATTTTGAAGCCTTTTACCATCTTTCCCTGTTCATTACTGTGATTGACAGCAGTTAGTTAACCTAACTAGTGTCTTTTTGAGGCCCCTGAGTCACTGTCTATAGTCACAATGTAGGAATAGCCTCTGCAGGAGCATGTCAATGTCCTACTGTAACTGTCTGAAATAAATAAGTGCGTTTAGGTTACAAGCACCGTGACTTGCACAAAGCACAAGTTTCTGTTCATGTGGTGGCATGATTTATTTTTTCTTTTCTTCGAAACACGATCTCATCACATGATCCCAACTGAACTAGAATTTGATGCATAGACCATGTTGAACTTGAAATTAAAGAGATCTGTCTGCCACTGTCTTCCCAGTGCTGGGATTGAAGTGTGTGCTGCCAGTACTCCTGGCATTTGGGTCTCTCTGTCTTTGTCTCTCTCGGTATGTCTCTCTCTGTATGTCTCTCTCTCTCATCTTTCCTGTTTTCTCTCTCTCCTTCTCTGTCTCTGTCTTTGTCTCTCTCTGTATGTCTCTCTCTCTCCTCTCCTTCCTGCTTTCTCTCTTTCTGTGTGTGTGTATCTGTCTCTCTTCTCACAGTGTGTGTGTGTGTGTGTGTGTGTGTGTGTGTGTGTGTGTGTGTGTGTGTGTGTGTGTGTGTTGGGCACCGAACTCAAGGCCCCACACAGGTCATGAAAGCACTCTACCTGGTACTAAGCTATAATCCTAGCACTAGTGGCCTTCTTTTTTTTTTTTTTTTTTTTTTTTCTTCAACACCCACTTGTTTCTTATGTACCAATGTTGTGTCATATAACCAGAGTAGGCTTGAACTCTTCAAGTGCAATGGCCTTTATCATCTCACTGAGTAACTCAGAATCTAGCTCATTTCTACCTAAAAGTTAAGGAAACTGCTTTCATTGGTCTTAGTATCATCTGGATGTTATACATTTAGGTCCAAACTCAAAAGCTGAACTAGAGTTTGGGCATAATTTTAAAGTTTCATGTTTTGTTATTTGTTTATTCTTTTTAATTTTTCATACAATATATTTTGATCATATTCTTTCACTCTCTACAGCTGCTCCCAGACCCTTCCCACCTGCCTACCCATTCAACTTTATTCTCTCTCTCTCTTTCTCTCAACAACAGCAAAAATGAAAACTCACTGCTGCCAGGGAAGTAGATGTCTAGAAACCAGCATGAAAATACAACCAATAACAGCATGAAAATACAACCAATAACAGCCAGCACACTATGTCCCACTCCAGCAAACCTACCACAGCAGGCCCCAAATACTTCAACATAGCTGAAGCACAAGAAAAAGGCCTTAAGTCAGTCTCTGTGTATATGACAAAGATCCTTGAGGAGAAAATTAACACCTTAAAGAAATCTAGGGGAATACAAACAAGCAGTGAAAGGAAATAAAATATAAACAGAAAATATAAACAGACGCAATAAAGGAAACCAAAACTGGGGTAATTTTGGAAATGAAGAAACAGGAATTTGAATAGGTACTACAGAGGCAAGCTTCACCAACAAAATATAAGAGATGAAGAGACAATCTCAGGCATTAAAGACATAATAGAAAAAGAAGCAAAACAGAAACCTCAGTCAAAGAAAATGCTACATCTACAAAAATGACTGACACAAAATATCCAGGAACTCTGGGAAACTTTGAAAATAAATACCAAACCTAAGATTAATAGGGATAGAAAAAGAATCCCAGCTCAAAGGCACAGAAATATTTTCAGCAAAAGGAGAAAAGAAAATTCTCCTAAAAGATATAATTATCAAAGTTGTGCTAGTTTAAAGAGGAATGCCCCCCCCCCAGACTCTTGGATTTGAATGCTTAGCCAGGCCTGGCACTGTTAGGAGGTGTGGCCTTTTGGAGGAAGTATGTCACTGTGGAGGTGGGCCTTGGGGTCTTATCTGCTCAAGCTAGGCCTAGTATGACAGTCTTTACTGCTGCCTGCAGATCAAGATGCAGAACTCTCGGCTCCTTCTCCAGCACCATGTCTGTCTGCATGCCTCTGTGCTTCTTGCCATGATGACAATGGACTAAGCCTCTGAAACTGTGAGGCATCCCCAACTAAATGCTTTCTTTTACAAAAGAAAGCTGTGGCCAGGCAGTTGTGGTATATGCCTTTAATCCCAGCACTTGGGAGGTAGAAGCTTGCAGATCTCTGTGAATCAAATCCAGTCTTGTCTACAGAGAGAGTGTCAGGACAGGCTCAAAGCTACACAAAGAAACCCTGTCTTGACCAGGCTGGAGAAACCCACAGGAATAGCTGACCTGAACAAGGGGGAGCTCATGGATCCCAGTCTGGTAGCTGGGAAACCAGCATAGGACTGACCCAGACCCCCTGAATGTGGGTGTTAGTTAGGAGGACTGGGCAGTCTATGAGGCCTCTGGTAGTGGATCAGTATTTACCCCTAGTATACGAATGGACTTAGGGAGCCCATTCCACATAGAGAGATACTCTCTCAGCCTAGATACACGGGGAGGACCTAGGCTCTCTCTGCTTCAAATGATATGACAGACTTTGAAGATCCCCCATGGAAAGCCTCTCTGCTCTCTGAGGAGCAGAAAGGGAGATAAGATAGATAATAGACGATTTTCTCTGAATATGCCAACTACAAATGGACTAGACATTGTGAATGTAATTCTTACTTGATAATTTTTCTTATTGTTTATAGTTTTATCTTTGAGTTAAAAACCTTTCCTTTTTATTTAGACAAAAAAGAGGGAAATGCTGTGGGATGTTCCTTTACATTGTGTGAAGATACATCACTCTGGTTTGTTGAATAAAGAGCTGAATGGCCATTAGCTAGGCAGGAAGAGGTTAGGTGGGTCTTCTGGGTACAGAGAGGACCAGTACAGGAAGAAAGGTTAAAGTCATCAACCAAACACAGAGGAAGCAGTATGGGCAGTACAGAGTAAAGGTAATTGAGCCACATAAAAGAAAGCATACTTTAAAATATGGGTTAATTTAAGTTATAAGAACTAGTTAGAAACAAGCTTAAGCTAAGGCTTAATTAATAATTAATAATATGTCATAATTAATAATATGTCTCTGTGTCATTATTTGTGAGATGGCAACCCAAAGGAAAGTCTGACTAGAGATCTCTGAATTCAAGTCCAGCCTGGTCTATGGATCAAGTTCTACAATAACCAAGTTCAGGCTATCAAGGAAATTATCAAAAACAAAAAGCTGGTAAAGATGTGATTGAATGACAGAGAACTTAGCAGCTTTGGTAAGGTGGTTCTGGCTTTAGAGTTAAGGATAGAAGAAAGGGGTTATAGAATATCCTTTTGTGACTAAGGAAAGCCTCTGAAGCTAGGAATGTGTCAGGGGTGTCCCTGAATGAAGGTGTAGAAAGGCAGTTGTGTGGAGCTGTAAAGTTGAAGTCTGGATTGCCTTGGAGACTCCAAAATGTTAGGGATGCCAGAGCCATGGGATATCTGCCAAGGAGTGCTGACAACAGGGAGTGGAAACAGCCTAATATATAGAAATGTGTTCAGTCAACAAAGCTGAAAGGAGTTGGAGATCTAAATAGAGTTTTGACATCAGACATCAGATGCAGAATTTGGAGTTTTCCCAGCTGGTTTTTTTGGTATTGTTTGGTCTAGTGCTTACTTACTATGCTCCCTTTCCTCCATTTTGTAATGGAAATGTACATCCTGTGCTATTATATGTTGGAAGTATATGATCTGTTTTATTATTTTGATTTCATAGGGGATTACAGTTAAGGGACTGCATGAGTCTCAGAAGTGACTTTGAACCTTGAACTTTTAAACTAGTTTGAAACTGTCATAGACTATGTACTTTTAAAGTTGAAGTAAATGCATTTCTGTGTTACAGTATGGCTACAAGCTTAAGGGAGCCAAAGAGTAGAATGTGATGGTTTGAATAGGTATGGCCCCTGTACTAGTTAGTTTTGTGTGTCAACTTGAGACAAACTAGAGTCATCTGAGAGGAACGGCCCTCAATTGAGAAAATGCCCCAATGACATTCAGCTGTAACGCATTTTCTCAATTAGTGATCAGTGGAGGAGGGCCCAGCCCATGGTCAGTGGTGCCATTCCTAGGGATTATAAACCCTGGGTTGTACAAGAAAGCAGCTAAGCAAGCCAGTAAGCAGCCACCCCTCCATGGCCTCTGCATCAGCTCCTGCCTCTAGGTTCCTGCCCTGTTTGAGTTTCTTCCCTGACTTACTTCAATGATGGAACAGCAATGTGAAATGTAAAGCAAGTAAACCTTCTCCTCCCCAAATTATGTTTTGGTCACAGTGTTTCATTGCAGTAATAGAAACTCTAACTACAACATCCCACATAGACTCGTGTGTTTGAATACTTGGCCATAGGGAGTGGCACTATTCAGAGGGGTGGCCTTGTAAGAGGAAGTGCAGCCCTATTGGAGGAAATGTGTCAGTATGAAAGATGGATGTATGACCTCAAGCTAGGCCTAGTATGGCAGTCTCCTGCTGCCCACACATTAAGATGTAAAACTCTCAGCTCCTTCTCCAGCACCATATTTGTCTACATATCACTGTGCTTCTTGCCATGATGACAAATGAACTGAATTTCTGAACTCTAAGTCAGCCCCAATTAAATGTTTTCCTTTATAAGAATTGCAGTGCTTATGGCATCTCTTCACAGCAACATAAACTCTAAGACAAAAGTAAAAGAATCATGCAGAACACCAAATAGATTGGATTAGAACAGAAAGTCCCTCTGGCATATAAAAAATCACAACACTGAATGTACAGAAGAAAGAAAGAATATTAAAAGAAAAATGTTCCAGGAACACTTGTTCAGCTATTATGTATACACAACCCTTTTAAAAAATGTAATGTATAATTAAATACAGATTATAGATAGTCACCTATAATAGTCAAAACTTATAGTTATGTTAGATTTTCTACATATACAGAGACATATTTTAAATGGATAGGAATGGATAGGTATTCTTCAAACCTTTCAAAGACCTACAGAATATGGCATTTAAATGATTCATTAGGGTTTTTCATGACAATAAAACTCAATTGCTCCTAGCAACACCAATTATGTCACAGAGGAAGATGGGCATTGAAGAAATTCATTATGGAGTTTGCCTTCAATGTGACAAAGCTGGCCATTGGGCAAAGGACTGGTCTTGCCTCAACTGCTGACAGTAAGCACACTGTCCAAAGCACACTGTGCAACTGCAGGTTGCAAAGAAAAGTGACTGCTGAACTTCCTACGAGACAGGATGGTCCTTCAGGGTTTCTGCTTTACAGAAGAAAGCAACTGGCAAGCTTTGCCAATACAAGACAGACCAGGTCTTCAAATTTCCTACTTCATTAAAAAGTCTTCCAGACACTATTGCTTATAGCTAAAGATAAATGACCCAACAATACAGAGGAACTCTGGGTGATTGTCCAGGCAGTGAGATGTCTCTGTCAATTCTAGAGTTTATATATTATCCTTCTGGGGTCTTTGATGGAGTTGAAGACAGACAGTTATGGTTATGGTTTTCCTTAGTTATGATAAAAGATGCCACATATAAAATCTTGACACACAAAGATATGGTATATGATAGAATATGTTCATTAAATTTTTCCAAATGTTAGCGGACTAAATATTATTAACTACAGTTCTTGCATGACAACTGTTTTGTTATATGTAATTTTACTATAATAAAATTAAGACCTTTTTTTTATTTAGACAGAGAAGAAGAAATGATGGGGATGTTCTTCTGTGTACTGTGATTATATGTTTCTCTTATTGGTTAATGAATAAAGCTGTTTTGGCCATGGACAGGCAGGATTTAGCCAGTTAGGAAATCCAAACAGGGATAGAAAAAGGCTGAGTGAAAGAGACACCATGTAGCTGCTGAGGAACCAAGAGACCTGGGCATTCTTTAGTAATCCTAAACCACATGGAAATACATAGATTAATAGAAATGGGTTAGTAGTTAAGAGAAAGCTAGCCAACAAGAAACATGAGGCATAGGCCAAGACAGAAATTTTCATCTACAGGACAACAGAATGGATTTCCAAACAGGATCCATCTTTCTCCTGCATCCAAGAATCGAGGATAGGTAAAGGGTTAGAAAAAAATATCCCAAGCAAATGGACCAAAGAAGCAAGCTTGTGTACCCACTTAACACCAGATGAAATAGACATCAAATCAAAACCAACCAGAAAAGATAGGAAAGGATACTACATACTCATCAAAGGAAAAAATCTACCAAGGGGACATTGCAAGTCTTAACATCAGTGCACCCAACACAAAAGCATGTAGGTTTGTAAAAGAAACACTACTTCAGCTTAAGTCACACATTGACCCTCACATACTGAGAGGTTGAGACTTCAATACTTCACGCCCACCAATGGACAGGTCATTCAGACAAAAACTGAACTGATAATGCAGGAGCTAAAAGACGTTATGAAACAAATGGACCTAAGAGATATCTACAGAATGTTGCACCAAAACAAAAAAGAATATACCTCTTCTCAGCATCTCATGGAACTTTCCCCCCAATTGACCACATACTCAGACAGCAAGTCCCAACAGATACAAGAAAACCAAAATAACTCCCTACATCCTATCTGGATTAAAGCTGGATTTCAACAACAGAAACAACAGAACACTTACAAACTCACAGACACTAAACAAATCTCTACTTAATGAAAAATAAGAAGGTAAAGACTTTCTAGAACTGAGTGAAAATGAATGCATAGCATAACATACTCACACTTAGGGGATACAATGAAAGTGATTCTAAGAGGCAAGTTTATAGCACAAGGACCTGCATAAAAAATTGGAGATATCTCATAATCCAAACTTAGCAGTATACTTATAAGCTCTAAAAAAAAAAAAAAGAAAAATAGAAGAAATAACACACCAAAGAATTAGGCAGTAAAAAATAATCAAACTCAGGGCTGAAATCAATAGCATAGCAACAAATAAAACAATGCAAATAATTAATGAAACAAAGAGTTGACAAACCCTTATTTAAGTAAACTAAAAGAGAGAGTACCCAAAGTAACAACTCAGAAATGAAAAAGAGGACATAACAACAGATAGTGAAGAAATCCAGAGAATCAGAAGGAGATACTTTAAAATCCTGTATTCTACCAAATTAGAACATCTAAAAGAAATCAATAATTTTCTCAATAAGTATTACTTATTGAAGTTAAAGCATGATTGGATAAAAAATAATTAAACAGATCTATACCCACAGTAAAATAGAAGCAGTCACCCAACCCAAACAAATAAACAAATAAATAAACGCCAAGGGCCAGATGGTTTTAATATAGAAATCTACCAGACTTCCAAAGCAGTGTTACTGCCAGGACTCCTCAAATTATTCCACAAAATAAACATAGAAGGACAATTATTTAATTCATTCTATGAGGCCACCGTTACCCTAACACTCAAACCACATAAAGACCCGACTAAGAAAGAGAATCACACACTGCTTTTCCTGATAAACATAGATGTAAAAATACTCAATAAAATACTTGCAAACCAAATCAAAGAGATTATCCACTATTGTCAAGTAGGCTTCATTCCAGAGAGGAGGGGATGGTACAATAAACAAAAATCAATAAACATAATCCATCATATAAACAAATTCAAACACAAAAACCACATTATTATCTCATTACATGAAAAAAAAAAGGGACTTTGACAAAATCCAAAAGCCCTTCATGATAAGAGTCCTCAAGAGATTAGGGATGCAAGGAACATACCTAAACAAAGTAAGGGCAACTTACAGCAAACCTTTAGCCAATATCAACTTAAATGTAGAGAAACTCAAAGGAATCCTATTAAAATCAGGATCGAGACAAGGTTTCCACTCTCTCCATACCTATACAATGTAATATTTGAAATGTGAGTTATATGATCAAGGGGCTACAAATTATAAAAATATCAAAGTATTTGCATTTGCAAATCTATGGCAGTATAAATAAATGGCTCTTAAATTTCTACCAGGAAACTCCTACGGCTGATAAACACTTTTAGCAAAGTAGCAGGATACAAAATTACCTCAAAAAAATCAGTAGCCTTCTTATATACAAATGACCAACATACTGAGAAAGAAATCGAGGAAAGCATACCTTTCACAGTTCTCTCAAATAATATAAAGTATCTTGGAATAACGTTAACCAGACAAGTGAAATACTTATATAATTAAAAACTTTTTCTTTGAAGAAATAAACTGAAGAAGATATCAGAATATGGAAATATCTCCATTTTACCAAAAGCAATCTACAGATTCAATTCTACTCATCAATTTTCCAACATGATTCTTCACAGATCTTGAAAATACAACTCTTGGCTTCATAAGAGGGATGAGAAAGGATAGCTAAAACAACTCTGAACAATAAAAGAATTGCAGGAGGTATTACTATTACCAGTCTCAGGTTGTTCTACAAAACTATAGTAATAATAATAATAATAATAATAATAATAATAATAATAATAATAATAATAATAATAATACAGCATGGTATTGGCATAAAAAACCAGTAGGCTTGAATTAAAGGACCAAAACAAATTCATATATCTATGGACACCTGGTTTTTGATAAAGAAGTCAGAAATACTCACTGGACTTAAAGAAGGCATTTTCAACAAATGATGCTGGTCAAACTTCATGAGAGCAAGTAAAAGAATGCAGAAAGATCTATACTTGTCACCCCACACAAAACTCAAGTTCAAGATCAAAAACCTCAGTATAAAACCAGGTACTCTGGGCCTGATAGAAACCAAAGTGGGGATTAACTTTGAACTCATTGGCACAAGAGACTTTCTGAACAGAACAGCATTCGTGCAGGTACAATTTATGAATGAAACTGAAGCCTCTATAAGGCAACGGACAGCAGCATTCTGACATAGCAGCAGCCTGCAGAATAGGAAAAGATTGTACCACTCTACACCACTAGAGGACTAGCATCCACAATATAAAGAACTTAAGAAATTTGACAGCAAGAAATGAAATAATCCATTTACAAAATGGGGTAGATATATACACAGAGATTCTCAATAGAGGAAATTCAAGTGGCTGAGCAACACTTCTGGTAATTCTGTAGAAGGTGAAATGGAAGATTTTAAGAACTGAGGGCAATGAACAATACCAAGGAAACAAGATTTTCTAGACACATCCTGACTGTGAGTTCACAGAGACTGCGGCAGCAGGCACAGGGCCTTTACAGGTCTAAGCCAGATGGGGTATCAGTGCCGAGAGGGGAAGTGGACACAAGCCCCCATCCCTAACCTATAATTATTTTCCTTCCAACGAGTCTCACTGAGTATACAAAGCACGCATAAGGGTAGTCTCCATTACCAGCAGTAGAAGGCCAGCACAAAACAATCTCAGGATATTTTTGGAGGTTTGGAGGGAGGGATTGTTGGTTTTTGTTGTTGCTGTTTATTTGCTTGGGGTTTTTGGACTCGTAATATTTCATCCAGGCTGTAAAAAAAAAAAAAACTATAGGTCTTTTGCATGTGTATTATGATTTCCCTGTGTTGCATTTTTATGGGATGTCTTTGTATGTGAATGTATATTTCTATGTTTTTACGTGTTTCTTTTGCTTTTCTTTGGCATTGCTTTTTTCTGCTTGTTTGTGTATTTGTTTTGTTCTATTTGGGTTGTTTTTTTTTATTTTACCTTACTGTTTCTTTAGATGTCTGTTTGTTTTCTAATGAGAGCAAAAAGCAGGAGAGCTGGGGAGGTGGGGAGGATCTGGGAGGAACTATTTTCATATAATCAGAATATATTATATGAAAAAAAAACTATCTTCCATTTTAAAAATACAAAAAGCAAAACCAAATTTTCTCACTCTCAGCACATTGTCCAGTTAAGAGTGTATGTCGATCCTCATCTAATGTGAGAATAATCTTCTCTTATGAGGGTTGAGGGCGCCACTGATCTGTGAACAGAATGGCATTAGGAGTCATTTTATAACTATGTTCCTTTAGCAGAATAATAGTAGTAAGTTTTCCCTCTAGGACCCATACCCTATCTAGTCTCAGGGTCACTTTAGCAGTGTCAAGCATGGGTTCTACTTCCTGGAGTCAGCCTGTCCAGAAAGAAGTCATTGTGAGGTATTTGTACATTGTGTGAAAATGTATTTCTATGATTAGTTTAATAAAGAGCTGAATGTCCAATAGTTCAGCAGGAGAGGATAAGAAAAGGTAATGTGGCAGATTTAAAACATATGGGTTAATTAAATTATAAGAGCTAGTTGGGGAAAACCCTAAGCTAAGGCCAAGCTTTCATAATTAAAAATAAGTCTCTGGGACATGATTGCAGTCTGTCAGTCCCAAAAACCTCCTGACAAGAAGTTTTACCACAAAAAGCGGTAGGATACAGCCAAAACATTTGCATCACTATTACAACAGTGTATCGTTGCAGGCAATCGCTGTTACAGGTTGCAAAGCTTGTAGCTGGGTGATATTGATGATTACTTTTCTCCTCTGGTAACATTCAAAGTACCTTTCAGCACCATGAATGATAGTCAGTAGGGGTAAAGCTGCTAGTTGAGCACCAGTCCAGTTTCTCCTTGTTACTGACATAAGGAAGTTGCGTCATTAGCAATATGACCACACAATCAGATTGGGGAGAGCAGTGTCCGTGGGGTCTACGGGGATCTTTTTTTGCCAATGGCTCAACAAGATATAACCCATTCCTGTCCCTGAAGGTTTTGCTTAGTAGCATAAGTTCTAATTGGAACATTGTCTCCTCCATTGTATGGTGACTCCATTTAAATTTCTTTCCTATGTTTAAGGAAGTTTCTGCAGTAGTAGGTTCCCATACGGCTTTTCAAATGATCTCTAGTGTTAGTGGTCCTCTCCACATCTCTTTCTTTACTGTTTCCTCCCATTCCCCTTCCCATTCAATCCTCATATTCTATTCTCCCCTTCTGCTCTTACCCTATTTCCCCTTCCTTGGGACATCCTTTCCTTACACCTGGTGCCTTACTATCTACATAATGTCTGTGGTTATTTGGATCAAAACACACAAATTTAAAGCTTAAACACAGACATTCGCATTTATGAGGAGACATGAAATATTTCTTGGTTTGTATCTGTGTTAACCTCACTCTGGGTAATTGTGTCTAGTTCCATCAATTTACCTGCAAATTTCGTAATTTTATTTTTCTTAGCAGCTGAATAATATTACATTGTATAAATGCCCCCCATGTTCATCATTCAACTATCAATCAATTGATGAGCATCTGGGCAATTTCCTTTTTTTTTTTTTTTTTTGGCTATATGAATACTGCCACACCAGGTTGTTTTTAAAAACACTATTGCTATGAATAGGAAGATATTACTATCTGCTTTCAGGTCTCTTAGATATACCTGTAAGTACAATTATAGAGCTTATGGTAGTTTTATGTTTAATTTTTGAGGACTCTACCTACATACTGCTTTTCAGAGTGGTTACACCATTTTATAATCTCTCTATCATTGCGTATGGATTCTATTCTCTCCACATTCATGATAACTCCTGTTAGCAATATTTTTGTAGAATCCATCCTAATGGATATGAAGGGCTGTCCCATCTCTCTTTTTGTCTATGGTAGCTAATGCAAGTGACAATAGTGATGGATAGTGGTGACAGCAGAAACTAGAGAGCATTCTGCATGTGGTTACTGGGAAGTCCACTTCAGAGTCCCTAGCCTATGTAGAAACTGTCAGATGATACCCTTGAAAGTAGGTAGTAGGAGAAGCTTTCACGTGTTATGAACAGTTCCAAGGTCAAAAACCCTTTAGACAATGGTTTGAAGGGAAGTATGATGGAGTTTCAGAAAATAGGATCTAGAATTCTTAGTGTCTGTATTCTAGACTTCTCCAACCACCCTTTAAAAATTGTTATTGTTCATCCTTGTAAAAGGAAATACACTAAAACCTAAGATTAAAATATGCAATATGCAATATGCTCATTTTGGAAGAGCAGTAAAACTTGAATAAGCCATAAAAAAAAGACTAAACACTAAAGATGTTTAATTAGTATGTGGAGATAAAAGCCTATGAACAAACAAGGAAATGTCTGTTTTTAACTCTTTCTCATTAGGGAAAGTCAGAGATGAAACTTCAAATTAGCAGAGAAAATTCAGCTTGTAGGTGTTTAGTGGAATGTTGAAAGGATCGTAATAGGAGTATCTTTCTTTTCTTTTAGATCAATGACTTAAATAACAGCTTGCCAAAAAACAGCACTGCACGATGGCAACAAAAACGAATGAAATCAGACAGGGCAATTAGCCACAAATTTCTTCTGATAAGTTCACCTAGTGCACAGGTGTCAGAAAATGTGGATTCACAAATGGCCTTCCTGGAGCTAACTAGCACTAAACACCAAATCATCTGTTGCCATCCAGTGTTTTCCAGTGTGTCTGGGTAACATCCAAACAGAGACGAGCTTCCTGAAAGTGCTTAGGAAACATCAACAGTAGATAATACAGTTACA
The DNA here is from genome assembly GCA_030556225.1 of Cricetiscus sungorus. Taxonomy (NCBI): domain Eukaryota; kingdom Metazoa; phylum Chordata; class Mammalia; order Rodentia; family Cricetidae; genus Cricetiscus; species Cricetiscus sungorus. Next base: position 14,064,888 of record JANBXA010000114.1, read on the forward strand.
ATCTCCTTGTGCCACCCAAGAACGCTGATTGGGATGAACCTTTTTGCAGGATAATTTCAGTGAAGATATACTTAGCTAACAAGAAGTTAAGTGGATTAAATGAGACCAACAGAAAATGATCCAGTAGCATGTTAGTGAGGACGTCTAGGCTGTAGGATAGCTGTGACAAGCTCCTGGGGTCTAACACAGCTTTTAGGAGAGCAGCAACTCCAGAGTGATCTATGTATCAAGCATGTATACACTTGGCTTCTAACAACTTACCAATATGTTTTTCATGTGTTTCTAGAAATTTTCTTAGTACAAATGATCTCTAATTTTAAGTTATTTGAGAAAAAATTACTACCGCTAAGCTTTCACACAAATGCAGGGATTAAAGGCATGCGCCACCAATGCCCAGCTTGAGACCAGATCATTTTTTTTTTTTACAAAAGTTGACCACATGCCTAAGAAACACTTTTAATGGTCACATCTCATACTATTGTTAATAGGGATATTAAGAGCATTAAGAGCACTTGTCCTTGAAGAGGACCCAGGTTGGGTTTGTAGCATCCATGTGGTGACTGTCAACCAGCTTAACTACAGTCCCAAGGGTCCTGACACCTCTCCTGACCACCTCAGGCACCAGGCACAAAACATAGTATACATCAAACATGGCAAAACACTCACACACAGAAAATAATGAAATAAATAACTATTTTCTTTGTGTTTCTACTCTGTAGCAAGTATTATAGTGATGTGCAAAACACCTTTACTTGTGGACGGTTACTTAGTTCTAAATCTGTCGCACATTTTTATCTACTTTGTATGCATGTGTGTGCATATGTTTGAACACACATACATGCCAAAGTACATATGTGGAGGTCAAATGATAACTTACCGCAGTCAGTTCTTTCATTCCTGGGAAACTGAACTCACATTGCCAGGCTTTGCAGAAAGTCCTTTACCCACTATGTCATGTTACTGGCCCACTTATTCTGCGAGACAGGCACGTTTACCATTTCCACTCTACAAAGTAAAGGCTATAATGCCAAGAAAGAGTAACTCAAAATGCTCTTCAGAGAAATGTGGATACTTCTGAAAAACAACAAATCCACAATCTTACTGCACACAGACTTTCCTTTTAGGAAGAATTGCTAGGACAAGTGATGTTGGTCTAGCTGACCTTGACTTCTGAAGTACTAATGACAGACCCAGTTTATTCTTTTTGTCCCCAATCTCCAGTTTATGAAATCATGCATGGCCTGAACACTTGATCTAATTTATGAAAATACAGTTGTTTGACACTTAATAGTGAGATTATGTTCTGAGAAATATGCCATTAGGTGAGTTCCTGTGAGCAACATAGAGGGCATTTATCCAAGCATGCATGGCAAAGGTCTGTCACTGGTCAAGGTCTCTTGATGACATCATGAGTTTGTGGTATCAGCTGTCACCTGGTACTGCCTTAGATTAAACTTTTCTAAGAGTAGGAATATACTCTAAAAACAGCCAATAAAAAATAGTATCTGTCTCCTGAATTCTGGGATCAAAGGCGTGTGTCACCATGTCCAACACTTCCTGTTATTTTGAGCCACAGAAAGTTCCAAGCATCCCAGTATTCTCCCTTTAAGATAAGAAGACAAATACTTTTCTCCACAGAATGAGGAAGCAAGTAGGTTAAGCTCACAGAGTGTGCATTAGAAAATGTTTTCCCTTTTCTTTTTCTTTTGTCAGGGTACCTGTGTGTGTTTTAATGATATTTTTGACTTCTTTTTCCCTCATTGAATTAGCAAATGTGTTGGCCTTGTCTGAATGGAGACTTTCTCTCCCTTTCACATAAGTGTTAAGTGTCTCTAATTTATGCTTAAAATAGAGGTGAGATCAAGTTTGAATGTACTTTAATAATTTATAATCTCAGGTGTAGTAATTACTTTGGTTTTTGAATAATTTCTTACATATCAAGGAAGGGGAAAAAACAAGCAGTCATATTGGATAGCAATCACTTTTTTTTTTAACAAAAACAAATATTTAAAATTTTGAGTAGTCCCATCACTTTCCAAAACTCTGCAGAAAAGATTTGTCTTTTTAAAATTGATAAGACCCTGAAGGTTACTTTTAGCTTTTCGGAAATAGTACTTCATGAATAAAAGATGTCAGTCTGAACCCTTTTCCTCATAGAGGGCGAAACCATGCTGCCTGCACCCTCTTCCAGGACCGTGTGCCAGCAGAGAGGCATGGTAGAGGATGGCCAGCATGCACTTCTCCTGATGGCAATCTTTGCTTTTTATACCCTATTCCCATTCCAAAATGTGCTCTCCACTAAGCCCTTCCTATTGCTACCATCACTTCCTGTGCCAGCACTGGTTATTACCCCCCCCCATTCAAAGAGACTAGTCTGCTTTTACTTGGCAGCAATGGATTGGAAAAATGCCTACAGCCCAATATATGGCCCCGCCTTCTGGTGCTTTCAGATCATCTGTTTTGTTGATGGACAGGCCTGAGCTCAGAAACCAGATGTGTTTTCCAATGAAGTTTCTATTCTTACAGAGAACAGAATGCCTGACATATGACAAAAGGCAGGAGTCTGCTTGTTTATATTAGCTGTTCGATGTGGAACAAACCAACAATATGTCTCTACTTCAAAACGCTTTAGAGGGACGAAGCTTTCTCTTCTTAAAGCCCTGGATGACACAATTACAAGACTGCTTTCTTTAACTCTTCCTCTGGTTGGAGAAAACTTGATAGCAAAGTCACATTCTTTCAGGCACTAGAGAAATTTCTCTCAAACAATGACTGAAGAGCAAACAAGAGCAGCGTCTCATTTTTGCTTTCAAATCACAAGGCTCGGGGAAAGAAAGACAGACTGGGGCTACAAATGCTTTTTTCTTTTCTTATTGTATTAGGGAGTGAACCTAGGCTCTCACAAAGGCTGCATGGATAATCTATCAATGGGCCACACTCCCATCTCTTTTAAAATATTATTATTAGGAATTGAAGTCTTGATAAATTATTAAGGTGGCCTTGAACTCACTCTGTAGCCCAGGCAGACCTTCAACTCACAATCCTCTTGCCTCGGCCTTTGAAAGAACTGGGGTTGCAGTTTTGCAACCTCAGTCAAACAAGCATTTTGAAGTATGAAGGAAAAACACATAGGTTTGTTCATTGTGTACATTTATTTAATCTTTACCACAAGTCAAGATGTATACCATGCTTCCATTTTAAGGTCTTTAGTAGTTGTAGACACAGAATAGATTAAACAGGTAGACTGGAGGCAGGCGAGGACAGGAGAGGGAGCAATCAGGTAGGAGGAAGAAAGAGGGTGTAGAGAGAGAGAGCTGAAATTAGTAGTCTTTTAGGGGGTAATGTGGAAAACTAGTGCACTGGAAACTTCCTGGAATCTATGAGAATGGCCCTAGTGGGGACTCCCACTACTGGAGGATAGAGTCTGAATTGGCCATCTTTCATAGCCAGTCAAGGCTTCCAGTGGCGGGAGAGGGTTATATTTGGTTGAGGAGGTAAAAGCAGGGTTTAAATGAATCTACCAGACCCCAGATAAATGATAAATGATAAATAGATATAATAATAAATAACTGCCAAAGTCTGCTCCAGAAGATGCAGTCTGTGCCCCTCTGATGTTCTTACCACAACCCAAGAGAGTGAGCCAGCCCCTCCTCTGCCTTATAAGGGATCACATCTGCACACCTGAAGCCACGCCCACAGGGTGTGGCCACCACAAGTTCACTGACAAAGCAAGATGCCACTACATTTCCCCTTTTTGTCTAAATAAGAAAATTTTAGGCCTGATACAAAAACTATATACAGTGATAACAAATATCAAGTATAGTCCAAGAGCAGAAAGGTAAAAACATATGCAAATTTAGACCTACATTCAGCAAGAGCAACATTAAGCAAGAAACACATACTAAATGTCCAGTCCCAACATAATGGCATATAACAGAGATTACTCCAGTAGCTGTCCTATTCTGGAAGGTCTAAGTCTTGTACCTAATGTGTTCTAGCTAAGATAAAAGAAGATATTAGCTGTGTCTATCTAGTCTTCAACCTTATCAAAGACCTGAGAAGGAAGAGAACATTACTAAGGTAAGCAGGAAGTGCAAGCATGTAACTTCCTAAAGGTGCAAGAAATGATAGAAACAGCAAGCTACCTGGACAGTCACCCAAGGTCTCACAACAACAGCAACGTTGGGACAGCCAACTTTGGCTAAGGCCTAGAGTATCTGACAGACCGTCTCAGAAGCTGGAAAATGTGAAAGACTGTCCTACCCTGACTTGTCTCCTCATGTTTATCTTCTGCTAGCACAGTAAGGACAGTGTACCCAGAGTCAGTGGTCCAGGTAGGGGCTTTTTTTTTTTTTTGCCCAAAAGGCCAGTATTGCCAAGAAGAAAATAAAGTCTAAATGGGGTGTCATTGGTGCTATCATACTCTCAGGAATAGCTAGGTGCTGTAAGGAGCAATTGTTTCTCATGTCAATGGAGTTCTAAATTATTAAAAATATTTAAATGCCATATTCTATAAGTCTTTAGGTGTTTGAAGATTAAATATCTATGCTGGGTATATCTCCAAGCACATAGAGAGCCTGAAAAACATCATTAAGTATAAGAAAGCATGGATAACTATAATCTGTAATTCTCAGATTATATTACATATATTGCTTACTGACTGAAGCTTCCCAAATATATTTTAAACAGTCTTTAAACAGGTTTGCAGCATAAGGACAATGACCTCAAATTTGTAACTACAAACATAAATATGTAAATCTCTATATCACAAGTAAAACTGAAATCTCTTGACTAGATAAAGAATTGTATAGTGCAATACCATAAAAATATCCCGAATTGTATCAATGTACAAAATATCTTTAGCATATGTAGAAACAAGCATACATACAATATGATAAAGATAGTTTTACATTTGTATGCAAAAATATCAAAAACAGAAAGAAGAGCCTACACAGTATGATAAATACAAGTTCAAGTTTGAAACAATATACAAATTACCCAAGACAGGAATACAAAATTAATTTTACGTAAATGTCATTATATAAGAATCTATAACAATATAAGTTGTCTGTAGCTAATACTTGCTAACATAGTTCACAAGAAGATATACTAATCTACCTATATCTCATCCTATCCATACCCTTTAAACTTTTCTAAAAGAGATTCCTGAGTCTGAACATCATATTCTATTCCCAAGCCTACACAATTTAAACCAACCCTTAGCAGATGATAATTATCCATTTTCTAGGGGAAAAAAAAAACAAAACACTGTCTAAACCAACTGTAGGGAAAGGGGGCATTGTTTTATTAGTATTACTTCCAGCTATCGTGGAATCCTGTAGAAAAAAAGATACTAAAGCAATGGTTAAGTTTCAAGTGGGCTAACTATAAAATTTGTAGCTGGTCTCTGAGTAACAGGTGATGCTTATCTGAAGTTCTTATCTGAAGCTCTGGCCAGAGTGTTATAAGAATGTAGACCAAATCAGCTAGCTAATCTGAAATTATCTAGAGCAGTTTTAGTCCAAAACCTGATAGGGGAATATCCTTCTATATGCTGTGAATATATGTTTCTCTTATTGGTTTAATAAAACTCTGATTTTCCAATAGCCAGACAGTAAGTATAGATGGAGCTACAAGACTAGGTGAATGCTGGGAAGAGGAAGGAAGTGAGTGAGTCACCAGGAGATGCATGTAGCCACCCGGGAGGTAGGACACTGGGATATTCTCTGGTAAGACTGGACTACATGGAAATACATATATTAACAGAAATGGGTTAATAATTTGCCACACCACCCCAGTGGAGACAGTGTAGCAACGGCTGAGAAATCTCAGTGGCTACCTGTCCAGAGGTTCACACCACACGTGGTTACGCCTCCTGGGGGGAAAGTGGTCCAGGTCCCTGCAGGTGCTTGCTTGGCTGGCTGTTTGGAACGGGTGCTAGATGTATTTTGTGCTATGTTAACAATAATGCTCTTTGATTATGAATGTTTTGGCCTGTAGCTCCACTGTTAGTCCAATGAAGCCTAGAGAACATTCAGATATAGTTTCAAGAATTGAAAGAGTTGCAGACCAGCAATCAGCAGATGAATGTCCCCTGTGCCCTCAACCACGAGACCCACAGCACCAGTTGAGTAAACAGGTGCCAGCTCAAGGCCTGAGAAATTAATAGGGTTGAAGCTGTATGAACTTGCCTCCAATGTGACCCTGCCTGAAAATAGCCCACCCACAGCAAAGCTGCTGTGGGATTTACTACAAAACTCTAACTTGTCTTTTGGGGATCTTAGGGCCCCTAAAACAATGTAAGAGTCAATGCTGTTATAAGTTTACTGTTCAAATACAATGACTATTCTCTAAACTCAGTGACCCAAATGTCTGGCAAGCTGACCACAGCAGGCCAAAATAGAAGGAGTTCTCCTGGCTATGTACTTGTGATTTCATGCTTCAAGGGAATTATTGATGTGCATTAATTTCTGTAGAATATCTGTAATTTTCTTTGAATTGTGGCCAAAGATCTGTTCTTTGAACTTTCTGCTTAAAAACCTAGTGATCTGAAGTAAAAATTGCAGCAGTTCACAAACCTCCTCAAGTGTGTTTGTGTCTGTCTGTCAAGCCGAAGCCACTCCTGACCTGGTCATCCGAGTCTTGGTCTCCACGCAGACCTGTTACCCACTGAGCATTCTGCGGCAATAATTAAGAGAGAGCTATCCATTAAGAAACCTGAGCCATTGGCCGAACAGTTTATAATTAATATAAGCCTCTGTGTTTATATGGGACTAAATAGGCGGCTGTGGGACTGAACTGGACTCTGTCTACAAATGGTGCCAAACATGAGGCACAAACCCTTGACCCTGAGATTAAGAGTCTCATGCCACTCCTGGTACCAGATGGGACAGAAACTCTGTCTGCAAATGGCACCCTCAACATGGGACAAGAATTTCCACATGAAACCTGACAAAAGCTTAAAAGGGGATTCTGAGAACAAAAGAACAGAATCAAACATGGCTTCTTGGTCGCAGCACTTTCTTGGGTGGGCTCTGTTTGCTAGAGACAAACAGAAAACACAAAATATTGGCACAGGGTGTGGCTCTTTAACATTCCCTGTGGCAAGACTTTCCATTGATATCTCCTGACCAGCTGAGAATTATTGTAAGTAGGCACCATGAAATTTTTCCTTGTCCCTTTCTTATAATGGTATAGTGAAGAAACAATCTTTTAAATTATAACTAGAGTAGGCCATTCTTTAGGTATCAGAGAAGGCAAGGGCATTCCAAGCTGTAGAGAGCCCATTGGCTGAATTATTTTATTGATGGCTCTCAGGTCTGTAAGCGTTCTCCATTTTCCAGATTTCTTTTTAATAACAAACACAGGAGAATTCCAAGAGCTGGTAGATTCTTTAGTATGTCAAACATTAAGCTGATCCTGAACCCGCTTTTCTAGAGCCTGCAACTTCTCAGAGGTCAGAGGTCATAGATCGTATACTGGCATAGTATGGTGTTTAGTACTCTGTCAGAATTGGATTAGTAGCTCATTAAAACTTTATTGATTGATGTTAAGACTATAAACAGTAGCAACCTTAAAATATCCACTTCTGAAATATGTTTTGTAACAATTGGAACCATGGCTGCTGCTTTAAGCTGACAAAACTACCAGTCGTCAAAAGCATCAGAGTTCTCGAGAAGGGGCCAGGTCTTGACCCCTTTGCTCATCACTCCTCCCTGTCTTAAACTGGATTCCAAAAAATTTGGCTCAGTGTTTAGCTGAGAGTGTCTGCTTCTGCTTCCATCAGCTACTATATGAAGGCTCTAAGATGGCATATAAAGTAGTCATCAATCTCATTATCGGGGAAGGGCATTTAAGGTGGCCTCTCCACTATTGCTTGGATTGTTAGTTAGGGTTATTCTTCTCTGGACATTTCCCTAGGCCAGATTTCTCTTAAAACCTATAATGGCTCCCTCTATTATGGTATCTCTTTTCTTGCTCTCCTCTATTCTTTCCCTGACTCAATCTTCCTGCTCCCTCATGCCCACCTCTCCCCTCCTCTTTCCCCTAACTCCCTCTCACACCCAGGCTCCCAATTTGCTTGGGAGATCTTGTCCCTTCCTCCTTCTCCAGGGGACCATGCATGTCTCTTTTAGGGTCCTCCTAGTTTTCTAACTTTTCTGGTGGTGTGAATTGTAGGCTGGTGATCCTTTGATCTATGTCTAAAAGCCATATGTGAGTGAGTACATACCATGTTTGTCTTTTTGTGACTGGATTACCTCATGCAGGGTGGTTTCTTCTAGTTCCATTCATTTGCCTACCAATTTCAAGATTCCATTGCTTTTGTTTTGTTTTGTACCACATTTTCTCCATCCATTCTTCAGTTGTGGGGCATCGAGGTTGCTTCCAGGTTCTGACTATTACAAGTAATGCTGCTATGAACATAGTTGAAGAGCTGTCCTTGTTGTATGAATGTGCATCTTTTAAGTATATGCCTAAGAGTGGAATTACTGGATCTTGAGGTAGACTGATTCCCATTTTCCTGAGGAACCACCATACTGATTTACAAAGTGGCTGTATGACTTTGTCATTCTGACAGGAGTAAGATAGTACCTCAGAGTTGTTTTGATTTGCATTTCCCTGATGGCTAAGGATGTTGAGCGCTTTCTTAAGTGTCTTTCGGCCACTTTGGATTCCTCTATTGAGAATTCTCTATTTAGTTCTGTACCACACTTTTTAATAGGTTTATTTGGTATTTTGGTGACTAGTTTCTCGAGTTCTTTGTATTTTTTTGAAGATCAGCCCTCTCCAGATGGGGAGTTGGTGAATATCTTTTCCCATTCTGTGGGCTGGCATTTTGTCTTGTTGACTGTGTCCTTTGCCTTACAGAAGCTTTTCAATTTCAGGAGGTCCCATTTATTAATTGTAGATCTCAGTGTCTGTGCTACTGGTGTTTTGTTCAGGAAGTGGTCTCCTGTATCAATTTGTTCAAGGGTACCTACCATTTTCTCTTCTCAGAGGTTCAGTGTGGCTGGGTTTATGTTGAGGTCTTTGATCCATTTGGACTTGAGTTTTGTGCATAGCAATAGACATGGCTTTATCTGCAGTCTTCTACACCAGCATGCAGTTGTGCCAGCACCATTTGTTGAAGAGTTCATTGTTATGCTCCATTTTTTTGAATTCTGTTTGTCAAATCATGATTGCCATCTTCAGTGGTATGAATTCTTTTAACTAAGATCTCAATAATAGTCTGTAAAGTATTTATGACTTCTGCAAGTTTCTCATTCTTAGCCCCATTAACAAACTATTTCTTCAAGTATATTATATGGATTATCAAACTAATAGCAACTATGACTAACAGTAAATATGTCCCAGGTAGGTCACATACCTCTTCTAAAATCTTATCCATATGAAGAAACAAAAAAGATTTTTTAATTTCTGTATAGTAATATTATCTGCCATTGGCGTGGAGTAGATAACTTTGTGTATGAATGTATTTATTTATTTAGTTTAAATTGCAAAATACTCAGTGATTTACCTCAAGTAAACTCCTGGGAGACTGAAGTCTGGGTGCTTGCTAGTTTGTCATTGACCTTAAGTTGCAATAACTATGTTTGCCCAGAGGGTGTTGCAGATGTTCCACTGAAGCAAATCTAGGGGCAAAGAAGCTCAAATCTGACTTGTCTCTGATGTAATTACAATCTGCAATCTCTAAGCAGCACTCAACAAGTCCAAACTGAGTGAAGTTTTGTTAGAGGGAAAGGAAAGAAGCAGCCTGTGCATGTAGTGGATGCTGCAGGGACAGCAGAGCTGGGCGGCCGGTTGGGGCTCTGGCTGTGGAGGGCTGAACCTCACAATGGCTGGAAAAGCTGCAGCAGAGGTAAGTAAACAGTAAACCTGGGGTGTGAAACTACAGACACAGCGGGTGGGACTGGCCTCAGAAGGGATGGCCAGACTGATATAGTGAATGCAGGAAGGCTGGTGCAGTTGGCTCCAGGTCATGGAATGCCACAGCCAGCCAACCAGCCACCACAGCTGGCCATCTGCACCAGCTGATTGTGGGAATCAGCACATGTGGGCGCCAATTAAAGATGGGGTTTAAATGAGTCTAGCAGAGCCATGATAAGTGAAAAATAGGTATTTATTTAGGGAAACAGACAAATAATAGTAGTAATAACCGCCATGGTCTTCCTGCTCCAGAAGATGCAGTCTCTGCCCTTGTGATGTTCTTACTGCAACCCAAGAGAGCGAGCCAGCTCTTCCTTTTCCTCCTAAGGGGTCATGTGTGCACACTTGAAGCTATGCCCATAGAGTGTGTACACCATGACAAGTTCACTGGCAAAGCAAGATGCCACTACAAGAAGGTCCTGTGGAGATCCCTAAACAACACAAGCTAATGCTACAGCAGAAGGTTACTCTCTGAAAACTGGCATTGGAGCTCCATTGCTGAGAACAACTCCCACACAGCCCATTGAACATAGAGACAAAGAGGCTCAGAGCCTTCACCTCTACTTGCTAGACTCATTGGCATGAGAAGTTGTTCTGCAGGCTATAGAAAGAGAAACCTGCACATCAGCCCAGCTACAAAACTCCCCATCTATAATTGGTCCTGCCTATGAGATGTACTGGAGCAATACTAGCACAGAACTTGTGGGAAAGGCCAGCCAATGTTCACTTTAAATTAAAGCCCATACCATGCCAAAATACATTCAGTAGGCCACCCTAAACAACCTGAATGGCCAGGAACAAGAGACTGAGTGACCCAAAAATTAGGGGTACAACCAAACACAACTAGAAAAAAAAATCCTAATGATATTCTGCTATACCCTTAGAGCGGCAACAGATAAAAGAGGGTGCAAAACCCACAGCTCTAAACTGCTAGTCTCCATTGTGTCTCTCCCCTCAGGGAACAGGGAACCCAGGAGACAGGAAGGAAAGTTTGTAGATGTCAGAGGGGAGAGAGGACACCAGGAAAACATGGCCTGCTGCATCAACTAAGCAGGGCTCACACGGGCTCACAGCCACCGAAGCAGCAAGCATGAGGCCTGCCTGGGTCTACACTAGGTCCTCTGTGTATGTGGTATGGCTGTTAGCCTGGTGTTTTATGGGACTCCTAACAATGGGAGCTGGCATATCTCTGACTTCTGCATGCTCTTAAGACGTCTTTCCACCTGCCTTGTCCAGCCCTGCCAGATAGAAAGGATTTTGACTCGTCTTATTATGTCTTGTTTGACTATTGTTCCTTTGGAGGCCTGCTCTTTTCTGACAAGGAAATGGAAGAGGGATGAATCTGGGAGATGGGCAGTAGAGGTGATCTAGGCGGAATAGTGGAGGGAAAACACTGGTTGGGATGTATTGTATGAGAGAAGATTTTTATTTTCAACTGAAACACACGCGCGCACACACACACACACACACACATCCTCGACTAGAAAGAAAAGAACTACAGCATACAACAAACTATAGGACAAAGGTGAGAAAAACAAACATGACCAGTTCCACCAGTAAACTTTTCTTGTTTGGGAATTTTTAATTGCTTTGTTTATGTCTAGTCTATAAAAAGCCTTATCAATTTAACTCTGGCTCCTTATAGTACCAAATACAATGTCCTAAAGCGAAAATGTCCTCACTACAGTAGACTCTTGCAACCTAAGGGTTTGGTGGCATCATGCATGTCCTACTCTTTCAGATAGACCATACACAGGGACTTTAAACATCTCAGAGGGGCTGGGCATATAGCAGAATGTTTGTGTGACATGCTAAAGCCATGGAAGGGCTCAGCTTTAGTACTGAAATCAGTCTCAGGAGCCCAGGACTTGTGCACATATCAGTCCTGTTCCCCAAAATTCATTCCAGTGAGATCCACAGGGTCTCATTGATACTGGGCTTTGTTAGAATAAAACGCCACTTTGCTAAGATAAAAATCTTTGATGTGTAAAAATTTGTCTAGTTATTCATAGGACAAAGTCTCCAGTGCCAAAATGCATTCAGTAGGTCCTGGCCAGTCTGTGCTTTGATGAGCCCTTGCAGCTGCTGTAGGGTGGCGCCAGTGTGAAGAACCCACTACACACCCAGAACTACAAATTCTGACACAGGTACAGTTATGTACAATATGGACCATCACACTGGTTCCTGAATTTGCTGTACTATTTTCTGGTACCTTCCCTGTGTTTCTCCTACTTATATCAAAAGTGAATGTGACACATCCTCAGGACAGTCTTCAGGGTGGATTACAGGGGCTACTGTTATCAGAGGGGACAGACAGCTCTCTGCCTGCTGCTGTCCCCAAGTCCTTCCTGAAGGATTATATATGATGGAGTGTGGGAGGGTATGGTAGAGGAGGGATGTAGAGAGTGATAACTATGATTAAAGACCTTTTTAAGAAGTCACATGGGAGCCAAAGTACTGTAGAAGCTTCATAAAATACACACACATATATACAGAATGTTTAAATGGAGTTACCATATAATTGGGAGAGAATACCCCATGGGGGAGGGGGAGGGCAGCATCTGTCATGGTGAGTACCTTTTGGTAAATTCTCAGTGTCCTAGTCTTGTTTTCTAGGAAACACAGTATTGTGAGAGCCTCTCCTTGGTAAACAAAGGAGCTCTTCTGCATGTTCTCCTAACCGAGGGGGATTCCTTTCTACTTCTTTAATTCAGAGCCCCCAAATGGAACACACTCAGCATTGCAAAAGGCCTTTCTACAACTGTTCCCGAGCTTGAAAGAGCCCCTATAACTAAGGTTAAATGGGTGAAAATACTTTTCTGGGGTTAATAAGGAAAAAACTTAATTGTATAAATTTTATAATTGAATTTGTGCATACTTTCTTCTGTGGTAATGGAGGTAATTTTTACAATCATCTTCAGAAAGAAATTGGATGTATGCAACCAAGACAAAGGCCATTTGATACAACACACATCTGTGGCTACTGAATGCCTGTTTTGAATTACATTTAAATTGCCTGAAGAACATTTGGCAAATGGAAAATTTTAACTTGGTTTAAGCTTTTCCATGGACAATTTAGGTTTTGTATTGTTATTGTTATATCTGTGCTTCTGCATTCAAATCTTTTCAACCAGCATGGAAAGAGAAAAAACATTGTGCTAAAGGCTTTTTAATGACATAGTAACTCCTCTTGACAAGTAGTGGATCTATTCCATTATCTCATCTGCCAAAAAAGAAATATCTTCCAGGAGGATAATATGTGCTTAATCATGGAAGCCTTCAGCTTTGAAAGCTTCAAATGATAGAATCAGCAAGAGAAACAAACACTCTCTACCCAAGTCAGATGTGTTCTTTTGATTATCCTGCAGTAACATCTGTGGTAGCAATACTTTCTGGAAAGCACTGTTGGTGTTCTCATAGAGCCTTACCAAGTTTGCCAGGCTTATTGTGCAAACAAAAAATGTGGTTTAACTAAGTCTGGAATGGCATTTTCACTCCCCATGCCTTTTTCTGATTAGCTGCTAGAAGCTCTGGGTTATGATGTTAGAATACAATAATCCTATAAATGCTGTACAGTCATCCCTCTACATACGTGTAATCTGTACATGTCTTTTAGACCAACTGTTGATTAAACTGTTCGTTAAAAACACACTTGTAATGAAAATTCATTGACTGTTTCTTGTTACTGTTTCCTAGGCAACTCAGTTTAGCTATTATGTGATATTTGCATTACTGTAGGTATAAGTCATAGAGACAACTTAAAGTTTTCAGAAAGGTGTGTGTGTGTGTGTGTGTGTGTGTGTGTGTGTGTGTGTGTGTGTGTTGTATACACACACTGTACCATTTCACATCAGGAACCTGAGCCCCTGATGTTCTGGTGTCCTTAGAGAACAGCCCTGCAGATAACCAAGGGGCAGCTACATTCTCCTTGCAGTGTCTTTCCTTTCTATTTCAGAGAGCATTCAGCCCAGCAATGTCATCATTGTATAATTACAACCAATAGACAACTTAAGGACTTAGAAAACGCATCCATTAGAATAAATGAACTATGCTGCCTTGAGAGAAGACTTTGTGTCACCTCCTCTATTCCCAATGATAAGAACCTTGCAAGGAAGAACTAAGTCTACATAGTTCTACTGTTCGTTTAGGTCCGTATCAGAGGTAGCACACACACTCATACACTCTGGTAACTGTTCAAGGGTGGAAATGCTGTAGATTGAGCTCACCATGAGGTAGCCCCTTCCTCTTCCATGGGGCAGAGTTCTGTGCTCTGAAGTTGGCATTTGCTAAACACTGTTGGTGACAACATGGCAGAAAATACAAGACTCACACAGACAGGCATCATACCTATTCTTTCAGAGGTGGCTTCTCATTGGCTACTCACTGAAGATGTGAGCTGAGAATCTGATGCAGATGTTAAAACATCACAGGTTTAGGATTCAAGTACATTCTTGGTTGTCAAAATGATGGGATGTATGCACTTTCTGACATGATGAGTTAGGGGGATGCAAAAGAAAAAATGTTGAGGATTTTCCAGGTTGTTGCTTTAATAGTTTTCATTCTTGCCCCATTCCGCCATCCACACAAGAAAAGAAGATCTGGTCTTCCTAGCAGAGAGAAAACACGCATTTTTTCCCAGATCTGCTAAGTAGTTATCATACATGATCTACTTTATTCCCAAAAGACAGAAAATGTTTTCCTATAACTTCCATGGAACAGAATTAGGGGATATGATTCATATGTAAAGTACAGAAATAGAAATCAAAACCTTTCAGAAGGGTAGATCTTAAGTAGCAATGAGCAATGTTCTGGACTCACACACACACACAGGAGAGAGAGAGAGAGAGAGAGAGAGAGAGAGAGAGAGAGAGAGAGAGAGAGAGAGAGAGAGAATAAAATCATTTAGTTATCAATCAAGGCATACTATCACTGTAACTATTAAACCTGTCCTAATATTATAATAGATTTGGAAAACCTAAAGACATTCTTCTATAATCAGGAATGAGGCAAGTGTGCCCATATCCTCCAAACTCATTTAACATGGTGATTAAAGCCATTACAAAAGGAGTAATGAAAGAATAAAAGGAAACAGACGGCAATAAAATAAACCTTACTTGCAGATGAAATGAGCCTACTGTAAATACTCCATCCAGAATACTCTTAGGTCTCATAAACATTTTCAATAAAGTAGTGGGATGCAAAATAAAAATAAAAATCGCTTTGTGTCTTAGGGTTTTATTTCTATGAAGAGATACCATGGCCATTACAACTCTTATAAAGAAAATCCTTTATCTGAGCCATCGTGGTGGGAAGCATGGTAGCATATAGGTAGACATGGTGCTGGAGAAGGAACTGAGAGTTCTATATCTTGATTCTCAGGCATCAGGAAGTGATCTGCCTCACTGGGTGTGGCTTGAGCATATATGAGATCTCAAAGCCCTTCTATACAGTGACACCTTCCTGACAAGGCCACACCTACTTCAACAAAGCTATACCTCCTAATAGTGCCACCTCCTATTGCCAACCACTCAAACACATGAGAGTCTATTGGGCCATACCTACTCAAACCACCACATTCTACTCCCTGACCCCATAAATGTGTAGCATTCACATAATGCAAAATGTATTAAGCCCAACTTTAAAAGTTCCCATGGCCTATAATAGTCTCAAACTTGTTTAAAAATCCAAAGTTCAAAGTCTCTTCTGAGACTTATGCAGTCTCCTAAGTGTAATCCCCTATAAAATAAAAATAAAAACTATTAGATACTTCCAATATATTTTGGCACAGGATATATATTGCCAATCCAAAATTGAGGAAAGAGAAGATAGTGAGAAAATACTGGACCAAAGCAAGACCAAAAACCAGCAGGGCAAACTCCAAATTCTACATCTCCATGTCTGATGTCAAAGTACTTTTCAGATCTCCAACGACTTTCAGCTTTGCTGACTGCAATACACTTCCTTATCTTGGACTGTTTCCACTCCCTGTGAGCAGCTCCCCTTAGTAGATATCACACAGCTGTGGCATCTCCAACATCTTGGGTTCTCCAAGGATATCCAGGCTTCAACCCACACACCATACAATGGCCTCTCTAGGCTTCCCTTCAGAGACACCCCTGACACATGCCTACCCTCAGTGTCTTCCCTTAGTAACCAAGGTTAGTCCACAACCCCTTTCTTCTGTCCTTGACTCTAAATCCAGAACCACCTCAACAAAGCGGCCAAGTCCTGCTGTCTCCTGGGACTGGAACACAGCCCTCTCATTCAATTACTTCTTCACAAGCTTTCTATTTCCGTGGTGCTATTCACTGCCTAAGCTTGGCTGTTCTGAAAATAGATCTATAGACCAGGCTGACGTCAAATTCTGAGGTGCCTCTGCCTCTGCCTCTGCCCCTGCCCCTGCCCCTGCCTCTCTGCCCCTGCCTCTCTGCCTCTGCCTCTGGAATGCTGGGATTGAAGGTGTGTGCCACCACACCCAGAGCTAAGCTTTTCTTTAATTCCTTTTCAAAAATGGAATGGGGTCTTGCCCTCAGGTCACCAATCTCTTTATTCCATTTCTTAATCCATTTATCTCCTTGAACACAGGACTTAAGTTCATTCTACTTCCAGGTGCTTCATTCCGCTTCCTTGTGCCCCCTTCATCCTCAAATTGTACAATTTGTATTTTTACTTTCTCAGCTTGCTCCTTTTCATTATAAATCTTCATAAAAGTCAACACTATTAACCCCATAACATAGTCTATACTAGGCAGTTTGGGGATTTCCTTTGATAATGCAATTAATCCAAAATTTTTCACTTTAGTGTCAGGCAGAGTTTTTGGACAAGGGCAAAAATCAGCCACATTCTTCACAAAATATCATAAGAACAATCTCTAGGCAATGTACTAAAATTCTTCTCTCCTGAAATCTCTTGATCGCCAGTGCCCACAGATCAAATCATCCTCAGTACCACTGTCCTCCATGCTCCTAGTAGTATGACCCATTCGTTAAGCAGCTCTTAAGCTTTTGTGGTAGTTTGAATGTATTTGGCCCCCATAAGCTCATAGAAAGTGGCACTATTAGGGCTGGTCTTGTTGGAGAAGACCATCAATCCAGACCTTGAGGCTATAGGGCACACCTTTAATCTTGACTGTACCTTCTGTTGGAACAATCCAGACCTTGAGGCTATAGGGCACACCTTTAATCTTGACTATGCCTCCTGTTGGAAGTGTGTCACTGTGTGGGGTGGGCTTTGAGATCTTTTTCCCCAACCTTCATTCAGTGCGACAGGCAGTTGACTTCCTGCTGCCTGCAAGATTTAGCGCTCCCAGCTCCAACACCACATTTGCCTGCATGCTGCCATGCTCCCCTCCATGACCATGATGGACTGAACGTCTGAAACTATAAGCAAGCCACCCTCAATTAAATGTTTTCTTTAGGAGAGTTGTCATGTTGTCTTTTCATAGTATTAGAAACCCTAAGACAGCCCTCTACTACTTTCCTAATCCTAAGTACGAAAAACATGGTCAGGCCTACCAAAGCAATACCCCAGCCCCTGGTACCAATTCTGTCTTAGGTAAGGTTTCTACTGCTTTGAAGAAGCAAGACAATTCTTATGAAGGAAAACAGTTCATTGAAGCTGGCTGACAGTATTGTCACGGCAAGAAGCATGGCAGCATGCTGGCAGGCATAGTGACAGAGAAGGAGCTGTGAATTCTGTATCTTGATCTGCAGGCACCAGAAAGTGAACTCTCACACTGGGAGTGGCTTGAGCATATATGATCCCTCAAAGACCTCCTCCACAGTGACACACTTCCACCGACTACGCAACACCTCCTAATAGTGCCGCTCCCTGGGCTAATCATTCAAACACATGAATGAGTCTATGGGCCATATTTATTCAGACTACTACACTTTGTATTTACCAATAGTAAACTTATGAGACAGAAATCAGGAGGGGAAAAAAAACTCCCATTCATGAAAGCATCAAAAATAAAGCACATAGAAATATAGCTTTTAAAGTAGAGGAAAGATCTCTACCATTGTTGGACCCTAATTCTGGTGTCCTGATGGGCCAGTGGGAGAGCCCCAAGACACAAAACCAGGAGATGCAACAAGCAAGAGGTGTTTATTGAATGAGTGCACTCAGATGACAGCAATCTTGGGAAAAACTGCACACCCCCAAAGGGTGCAGGCACCTTTCTATAGAGACAAACCGCAAATCAGCATACATGCATGGGGCACAAGGTGATTGATTACAAAGTACGATTTCATGTTTGAGAGATCACCCAGGTATGACCTGTTCTTATTCAAAGGATAAACCATAGACTTGGAAAGTCCCCAGACTGTCCATTGGCCAGGAGTGACCCAAACAGTGCTGTTTATCTGGGGTCATTTGTTCCAGTGTTGGGAGCCTACTTCTTTGTTGTGGGCCAAGACCTGGGAGAGACTTCCCTTCAGTTATTTCACAAAAGATTGATGATTCAGTTACTAGCCCTATTTAACAGAATCAGCCTAGCATAACCACTAGCCCCATCACCATAGTAACTTTCTTGTTCTCATATCTGTTCTTTTCTCCCATGTCAATGTCCATTCTTTATGATTTTCTATATTCTGCTTGCAAGAACTATTTTCCTTCCCCTTTCCCTTGCTCTGCAAACTAAAATCTTTCACCATAAAACTTTAAAACACTGAGTAGAGAAAAATTTTAAAGTTTAAAGATGGAAAACTTTCTTATACACATGGATCAATATAATTAATACTATGAAAATGGTTTTATTGCCTTACAATGTAAAGGTTCAATGAATCTCCAATGACTTTCTTCACAGACAAGCAAAAATTTTCCTAAAATTCATATGGAAACACAAAATATTCCCAAAAGTTGAAGCAATTCTAAGAAGAAAGAGTAATACTGAAGCATCACAATATCTTGTCTCAATTATATGGCAGGACCATGGTAACAAAAAGAGCATGATGCTAGCACAAAGAAAATGACACCTGAGAAGAGACAGGGTTTTTTTTTTTTCAACAAATGTTGCTTGTAGAGCTGGATATCCACATGTAAAGAATGAAACAAGATCAGTTTCTGACCACATACAAAAGCAAGTCAACACAGGTAAATGACCAGAAACAATGAAACTTCTAGAAGGAAACATGTAGACATAGCCAAGGGCTTTCTGAAAAATTATTCCAATAACTCAAGAAACAATAACAAAATTGACAAATGGCATTGCATAGAATTAAAAAGTTCTGTACAGCAAAGGAGCAAACCAGAAGAGTGAAGAAGCAGCAAACAAAAGGAGAGACTTTTTCCCAGCTATTCAGGGGTTAATGTCTAGAATATATAAATAACTCAAAAATTAAATACCATTACAAAACATCAACCCATAGTACAATAAGCAAATGAACTGGAGACAGTTTTCAAAAGAAGAAATAGAACCACCCAATAATTATGTGGAAATGTGTCCAATATATTTAACCATCAAAGTAAATGCAAAGTAAAATACACTGAGATTCTATTTCATCCCATTGAAATGATTATCATTAAGAAAAGAAACAGATGAAAGAAAAGACCCAGAGTTGGGAATATAGGGGAGGAACTGTGGATCTTGGAGGCACTGGGGGAAGTAAATATGATTGGAAACATTGTATGAAATCCTTAAAGAAGTAACACAAAAATCTAAAAAGCAGCAACAAGTGCTGATGAATGTGGATGGGAAAGGGACTCATGTTGTTGAGTATTCATGATAACGAAGTTCTGGAGCAGGTCTCCTGTGTTATATCAACAACACACATTTTATCTAGTTTATTAAAAGAGGATTGACAAAGCACATATGGCTCAAAATTATCAGGATATGTGAAAGAAAAGCCTCAACCTACAGCCTGCCTGGGCCATGACTGCTGTCACCCTCCAGCAGGGGTCAGAACACCCAGGTCAGGTCACCTCTGAGACAGTCACACACTAAACCTTCATCTCACTGGAACGTTTGTTTCTTTCTTTCCGTTTTCTTATTTATCGTGACTCCACAAGTGTTTGTTGCATTTATTTATGGATGCAATATTGTAACTCATATGTATGAATTATTAATCTCTTTAATTTACATGTCTGTCATCTCAGACTTACACTTTTTGGTGAGGACATTTGAACTCTATTAGTAGTTTTGTTATGTGCAGTGCTTTATATTAGATGCTGTGATTGTTTTTGAAGTATTTTAGATCCTAAATCAATTCCTGTCTAACTGAAACTTTGAATCCTCTGACCAAAAAGTCTTCCTACACTTCTACTCCAAACCACCCAGCACCTGAGGACTGCCATTCCACCATCTTCTTATTTCAGTTTGACTTTAGTGGACTCCATAGATCTAGTGAGATTGCATGCTATTATTTGTCTTTCTATGCCTGAATTATTTTATTTGGCATAAAGTTTTCCAGATTTGTTTATGTTTCCATATTTGAAGATGATACAATTTTCTTCTTTTTAATGGCCAAATAGCATTCTGTTGTTTATAAATACATTTTCTTGATCCATTCATATTTTGCTTGTGTATCTTCCTTTTGTGACTAATGCTGCAATGAACATGAGAAAGCAGATGATTCCCTTTGGGGGAGGCAGGTAATATATCCAGAACTATAGTTAGCATATCATAATCTAATTTTGATTTTTGAGAAAACATTATCATGTTGCAAGTGGACCTACTAATGTATATTCCAACAATAGTTTACACAAATTCCCTTTGCTCCACATCCCACCAACAATTGCTGCCATGAATCTTTTTAATAGTAGGCATCCTAAAAATTGTGACATGATGCCCATATGGTGGATTTAATTTGTATTTCCTTGATTAGAGATGCTTTGTGTTTTCATATGCTTCTTAGCCACTTATATGTCTTCTTCTGGGAAATGTATATTTAAATGTATATTTTGCCCATGCAATATGTCCTCCCTATTAATATTCCAATGTCCTCTACACATGAAAGGAAAAATAACCCTAAGATTTCTATGAAATTTGAAGAAACCCCAACTAGGACTTCAGCACATAGAATAAGCTTAGTTAGGCTCACAGTTCTCAAGGGGGGGGGTGAACCTGCAAACTGTTCCCATTTAATTATTTTTTCCTTACTGTTGAAACTGTTTCCCACCATACTATGAAACTTACCCCTTTACCAATTAATGACTATTTCCTCCCCATCTTCTTGTTGTCTCTTCACTCTATTTTTTTCTTCTTATATAGGAAATTTTGCATTGTTCAGACCAATGGCCTAGAACTTTTCCTCTATTTTCTCCAGTTGTTTTTATAATTGAAATTCTTGCATAAATAAAGAAATGTGATTCACCACACTAAGGACAAAAGAAGAAAGGAAATTTGATTAAATCCAACACTCATTACACAGATTGGTAACTAAGTATAAATAAAATGTTCCTCTAAACCATAAAAATCTCATGGCAAGTCAATACCTGAGGCCAAGTCAATAGTGAGAATCTGGATGTTCTTCCTCCTAGACCAGGGAGATGCAGAGACATTCATGCTTGCTTCCACTCAAACAAGTGGTAGAAAGCCTAGGCAGAGCAATTAGGCAGGAAAAATATATAAATGGCATCCAAACTGGGCCAGCTGGAAGTGAAGCTTTCTCATTAGTGAATGCTAAAATCTTACACATAGAAAATCCGATTTTATCACCAAATTGTTATAAATTCAATAAACTTGGTTAAGATTAAAAAATCAGTAGAATATCTATGTATGAAAGCAAAGTACCAAAATAGGTCAATAAACAATCTTATTTTTGTTAGTATCAAGAATTAAGTACTTAAGAGTAATTTAACTAGAGAAGTAAATACCATGCTACAGAGACTTAGGAAACACTGGCAATTGTTATAGAATATTATTTTAGTTAGGCAAAGATGTGTCACATTTGTTTATGCTATAGAATACGACTTTAACACTGTAAGGGTGTGCTACTTTTGTTTATGCTGCATTTGTTTAATTACATAAAGATGATAAAGATGTGTTGCATCTGATGGGTCCATTAGAGCTGAATGTCCAATAGCTAGGAGGGAGAGGGATAGGCGAGGCTGTTGGGCAGAGAGAAGGAGGAGAAATCTTGGCTTGAAAGAAGAAGGAAGAAGGAGAGGAGAAGAAGAAGGAGGAGGAGGAGGAGGAAGAGGAGGAGGAGGAGGAGGATGAGGAGGAGAAGAAGAAGGAGAAAAAGAAGGAGGAGAAGAAGGAGAAGAGAATGAGGGACATGAGGGACAGACTTGGGGCAAGATGCCAGGCAGATGCCAGCCAGGCAGATAGGGAGAAACAGTGAAAGTCAGATTAGATATACAGAAGTTAGGAAGGTAATACACCCCAAGGCAAAAGGTATATACAGAGGAACAGGTTACTTTAAGCTAAAAGAGCTAGTCAGAACCCTAAGGTAAGCCAAGCATCCAAATCTAGTAAGTCTCTGTGTCATCATTTGGGAGCTGGTTGGTAGCCTAAAAGGAAAAGGCTTGATGCTGGGCATTGGTGGTACACACCTTTAATCCCAGCACTCGGGAGGCAGAGGCAGGTGGATCTCTGTGAGTTCAAGTCCAGCCTGGTCTACAGAGCTAGTTCCAGGACAAGCTCCAAAATAATACAGAGAAACCCTGTCTCAAAAAACCAAAAGAAAAAAAAAAGGAAGGAAGGAAGGAAGGAAGGAAGGAAGGAAGGAAGGAAGGAAGGGGAAAAAAAAGCCTGGTACTAAATGCTGAGGTATCTTGGTTCATTTATTGGAAAACTTAATACTGAACCTAAAACAATATGTATATTCTATGTCACCCTTACTGGTTTCCCAGTGCCATTTTTCACAGAATAACATACTCCTCATACAAGAGCACAGAGTGTCTCACAAGGACATTATGAGTGTATCCTCATTAGCTTGCATCCATCATGAGCTCACCTTCAGACCCCATCATATTTGAAATTAGGGTTTCAATATACACATTTTGAGGGGGGCATGACATTGGGTCTATGGCAACTCTTGAGAAAATTAAGGACACACTTTTTAGCTTTCTGCATTTTAAAAGATGACAGGCTATATTGAGCATCACATAGACCTACAATATTTTGCATTTCATAGACATTCACTATTTCATTTGTGTACTAATTTAACACAATTAAAGCAAACATAAAAGTAGTCAGGCAACACACAGTAAGTGATAGTCATTATATGGAAAGGACATTCTTTCTGTCTAAGGTCCAAATCTAATATAAACATGGATTCTCAAACTCCAAATTACTGTGTTTCAACATTGTCACATAAGCTCTTCATTTTGCCTGGGATGACCCTGCCTCCACTCATCCCCATAGATGAATATGCTATGAGTATCCTCAGACCCGTAAGGCATGAAGCAAACTTCAATTGTGGGGAAATGTCTGTGTCAGTTAGGAACTTCTGACCACATGGACCAGAATAACCGGCTAGAACAATAAAGCATTGCTATCTAACACAGCAGCAGTAACAACAGAGATGAAGATGGAAGATTCCAAACAACTAGTAATTCATCAACATTATGAGGTCAGTAGGACCAATAGCTTCCCTTCCCTGACCTTCCATCCTTAAGATGTTAGGAATTATCCTTGGGCCTGACCCTTGAGGACCACAAGGAGGATACGATAGCCATGCCTTGCAGAATACTTTAGAATCTCCTTTTTCAACCTTACATCCTGGACTCATAGCATATTGACCACAATAATGGAAGTGTAGTAAATGATCAGACTCCTAAGCTTTCATATGGGAGAAGAGTGACTCACCCTTATATGGTGATATATTGTTTATAATCTAATAAAGCC
The DNA here is from genome assembly GCA_030556225.1 of Cricetiscus sungorus. Taxonomy (NCBI): domain Eukaryota; kingdom Metazoa; phylum Chordata; class Mammalia; order Rodentia; family Cricetidae; genus Cricetiscus; species Cricetiscus sungorus. The sequence goes on from JANBXA010000114.1 coordinate 14,088,607, forward strand.
ACTGGAGATCAGAATGTAAAGCCAGCCACACTAGTCAAGCAGGGGTTTCACATATTTTTAATCCCCCCCCCCCCCGACTCAGGAGACAGAGGAAGATGGACCCAGGACTACCATAAGAATGAATCAGTCTAAAAGAAAAACATAGCCCATGCCTATAATCCCAGTACTAGAGAGGGTATGTAAGAAGGAGCTCATGGTCTCATTGGGGATTCAGCATTCAGCCTCAGGCCAATTAATCTCCAGCCACAGTGAGGACAGGATCTCCTGTGCCTTGGTAGAGATGAAAACTCTCTGGTGGCTTGGCTACTTAGCTTCTCTGATCTTCAGCTTGAACCTCAATATCTGTCTCTGGATTTTTATTATTAGTGCTATATCATTAAGTCATGTCATTTGAGAAAAAAATAAAAGACAAAGATGGGCATCAGTTATACCCTCTCAATATGAGCTGCTCATGTCCTGAGATGTGGGCAGTGAGTGTCACACCTCAGTTACCACAGCAACTTACAACCAAGTTAGTTCTTTTTAATCACTCTGCCAACCTATCTGCATTCCTGACTTTCTCAATTGCTTTCTCTAACATGACTCTTTGTTATTTATTTCTTTTAATAGGCAAGGCTCAGTGCTTGCCATATTGAATATAACCAGCAAATGTCTCCATGTCTTTATAAATATAAACATAAGTGCTGTAACATGACTAAATGGGGAAAATTGAATTAAGTTCAGAAACATGTAAACAGTCACACTGAATTTGTGTTCTAATATGATATGTGACAGAAATGTATACAAATGTTCCATTATCATCTAATTGGTATATTTTAGGCTTGGTACCAAAAAGAAAACAGACAAAATTCACCCTTCACCTGAAATAGCAAAAAAATGAACAAGAAAATAGAATACACATGAGTCCAGCAACAAAGAACAATTATCTATGAGAAACAGGAAACAAATGGCATCAGCCCATTATTGCTTTATCTGGGGGACTTGATAGAGTGACAAATAGGAAGAAAGGTGAAAGGGAAGCCAAGGGACCCAGACAATTTTCTGTTCATGAGATGAGGTTGAAAGTCCAAAAGATCAAAAGACAACCAGTGTCCATAGAGTCCTAGAAAAGAGAGATCTGAGGGGAGTCTCCGGAACATTCAGCAGACTGAAGATCCAGATGTGCAAATAAAGGAAGTGGTTTGCAAAGCAATAGAAATAACCATGTCCAGTGCTTTCACTGGGGCCAGGAATAGCATTTATTCCTACCAGTCCAACTGGAAGGCATCTGTGTGGACATTATGGAAATTATCACTGACTGGGCACAGCATGAGTTTCTCCAATAAATGTTAAAATCAAGATCTCAGAGGATCTGTGTTTCTAATTAACTTCACTGTGAAAAAAGAGTTCAAGAATATTTATAGGAATAGAAAAATAACAGTCACTAACAATACAGAACTTGCAGTGCCATGAATCTAATGGAAAATGACCAGGGATACAAAAGTATCAAAACATATGACTCATAATACTGAGAGAAGTTCATCAGTCCATTCCAGAGTCGCTAGACAAGGTATTAGTGAATTTCTGGAAGCTCAGAATGTTAAATTGAGACAGCTTTTGAAAAGTCAAAAATCTAACTTTTAGGGATAAAAGAAAACTGTTTTTTTATAAAAAAAAAATGAGGTGAAATGATTTGGATGTGACTAAAATCATATCATGCAATTATATACAAGTGGATTTTTGGAAATTTGAAATAGTGATGTAATTACCCAAAATGGACCACAGAAAGGGATTGTTTTTTAAACTGTAAAAAGCATCTGTGAGCTTCAAAACAGCCTTCTGGAATAGAGAAAAGTAATGAAAAAATCCAAAGAACAATGATGACCACCCCCTGCACCCAGCCCACCCCCATCATCTAGGGACTTAGTTTCTTGGTGCTGACCTGTGGTCCTCCTAATTCTTGCATGTAGCCCATTTCAGCCTTTCTATCCATCCCATCTCCAGGCTCTTGTGACTCTCTACCAGGGACACACAGCCAACACACTTGGCTGAGATTCAGGGACCTTATAACCATAACACATAGTGAGACCCCACCTTAGACAACAGTAACAAAGAACAAAAGCAGGTACCTACAGTAAGAGTACCTCAAACATTATCACTTCAGGTACCCAGATCCCAGCTCAAAAACAAAAGCATGAACAACCAAGACAATATGCCTCCTCCAGAAGCCAGAAACTCTACTGTGTTAGGTGTTAGGCCCTAAGAAAAGTAATGTGGTTGATACATAAGACAAGGACTTCAAAATAGCAATTGTGAGTATGTTTAAATACCTTAAAGAAGATATGAATAGATGTCTCAATGACAACTGTGACAACACAAACTAACAGTGGAATGAAATGCTGAAAACTATGCACTACAAAGTAATGACAGTAGGGTTTAATCAAAAAATAGAATTACTAAAGAAAATCCACATTGAAATAAAACTAGAAATAAAAACAGGGTTCCAAACGAACACCTCAAAGGTAAGCTTTGCACACAGAATAAAACACATGGAAGAGAGAATTTTAAATCTTAAAGTATGAGGAAAAAATAACTCAGTCAATAAAAATGTTGAATCTTTTTAAATCCAGGCATAAATATACAGAAAATCTGGGACAGCATGAAAAGACCAAACTATGACTAAAAGGTAGAGGAAGGGAAAGAACTCAAGCTAAAGGCATAGAAACTATTTTTAACAAAACCATAGAAGAAAAGTTTAAAGAAAGGGATACCTATCAAGGTATGAGAGACACACAGAACACCTTAAATAGACCTGTAAAACTATTAAAGAAACTCTCCACAACATATAATAAGCAAAACACTAAATGTACAGGATAAACAAGGGATATTAAAAGCTGCAAGGTCAGAAGACCAAACCACATATAAAGGTAGCCCCATTGGACTAAAACCTGATTTTTCAATGAAATCCAGAAGGCCTGGACTGATGTTGTACAAGCTCTGAGAGACCACAGATGCAGGCTAAACTACCATACCCAGCAAAACGATCATCAATTACCTTTGAAAAAGAAAGACATTCCACAACACAAACAAATTTAAAACACATTCTGCCTACCAATCCAGTTCTACGGAATGCACTAGAAGGAAGACTTCAATCTGAAAAGGACGCTAAGTACACCCAAGAGGGAACACGGAATAAATGACCCCAGAACCGTTAGTTAAAAGAGGAGGAAAAATACCAAACATTGAAACTATAAAATAACGGAAATCCATAAATACTGCTTATTAAAAAAAAACTCTCAGTTCTCTAATGGAAAGACAAAGACTGACCACCTGGGGCCATATTGGTGTCTGAGAGGCACACTGCCTCTGGAGCCATGCTGATCTGAGAAGCCAGCATCTGGAGCCAAGGTGACATGCAAGCCCTGACTGCTGATGAGGACTATGTATGGGTGTGTCATCCTACTCCAGTCAGCCAGGGTGTGTGTTGATGTCTATGGCCCTTGGTGCCACCAAAGGCCACATGGATGCCTGGAATCTGGGCCATACCCTATGGTCATGTTGGTGTCCAAGGGCCCAACCACTGCTGAGACTATGCTGATCTGAGTGGCCTGCACTGTCACATGGGGCTATGGTCATCTGGGTTAGGGCTGCTGCCAAGGACCTTGTCTGGATCCATGGCCCTATGTCAGTGAGGGTCTATATTGGTATCTGTGGCTTCTGATACCATCAAAGACCATGCCAATGCCAGGGATCTGGGTTGCCACCTGGGGCCATGTTTGTATCTGAAGGTTTTGCCATGACCATGTCTATATGGGTATCCTGTGATAGCTCATGGGGGCCACGGTATCATTCTGGCCCAGACTGCTGCTAAGGACCATGTCTGGATCCATGACCCTACTGTAGCTAGGGTCTGTGTTGATGCTCATAGCTCCTGTTGCCACTGTGGGCTGTACAGAAGCCCAGGGTCTAGACAGCTACCTGAGACCATGTTGGTGTCTGAGGGTTGTGCTGTAGCTGCTAGAAACCTGCAGTGTCCAGACCCTGTTGGGCCACCCCCAACCCCCACCTTTTTAATAACAATAAGAGGTGGGAATGTTGGGGCTCAGCAGTCTGTGGACCTCACCTCTGATGGGCAGGATGCCTATGGACACGTAATCACTACATCAGGCTTTACCTAGCTGTTCAAGCTTTTACCTGGCTGCGCAGGGGACCCGGTTACGCATGCGCAAGCCCCCCTTTTAAAGCAAGCGCGCCAAGCGCACCTCTCTCTTGCTCCTGCTCTTTCTTGCTCTCTTGCTCTATCTCTCTCTGGGGCCCCTTCTGTCTTTCTCTCTCTCCCTGCTTTCGGTTGACCACCAGCTACCCCCCTTTTCCTCTCCCCTATCTCAATAAACTCCACATGGGCGCTGAGTCTCGTGTTTGTGTTTCTTAGGCAATAGCTGCAGCAAAAGAACAACAGTAGCCATAATAATTTGGGTGATATTGCTGCCACCAAGACCATGGTGATGGCCAGGCATAAGCTGCTGCTAAGGGCCATGTCTGGGTTCATGCTCTTGCTGCAGCTGGGATCTGTGATAGGAACTCCAGGCAACAGCAGGATACCCAAGGGGAATTTCAGTGAGGGTCCAGTGATAATGCTGTATCAGAGGCCTTGAACCAGACCAGTGAGTGGGACTGACTGGTCAAAAGGGTATGCTTCGTGACACACCACAGCTCCCAAGGCAACTGGGACAAATGAAGAGGTACTGGAAAGACAGAGAAAAGAGGTAGTGTTTGTTTGTTTGTTTGTTTGTTTGTTTGTTTGTTTGTTTCATTTTTAATAATTGGGGGGGCATGCTGCAGGGGCAAGGTGCTGAAACAGAGGGACTGGGAGGTTAGAAAGATTGGGTACATGATGTAAAAGTCCCAAAGAATCAATACAGAATTATATTTTTAAAAAGACAAAGAATGACAGATTGTATTAGGAAATAGGATTCATCTTTCTGCTGCATCCAGAAACACACCTCATCGCCAAAGATAGACATCACCTCAGAGTAAAAGGATAGGAAAGGGTATTCAAAACAAATGGACCTAAGAAGCAAGCTGTGTGGCCATTTTAATATCTAATAAAGCATAAGCCAAAACTAATCATACAGAAGAACACCACAAACTCATTAAAGTAAAATACCCACTGAGAGGACATTGCAATTCTAAACATTCATGCACCAAACACAAGGGTACCCAAGTTCAAAAACGAAACACTACTACAGTTTCAATCACATACTGATGCTCATTCATGGATAGTGAGTGACTTCAGCATCCTACTCTTGCCAATAGACTGGTCATCCAGATAAAAACAAAACAGACAAATTCTTGAGTTAAATAATCAAATGTACATAACAGCAGCTGCAGAACATTCCACCCAAACACTAAAAAAGTACACTTTCTTCTCAGTACCTCAGGGAACTTTCTGCAAAGGTGACTACATATTAGGACTCAAAGGAAGTTTCAACAGATACTTTAAAAAATTGAAATAACACCTGCATTCCATCTGATCCCCATGGGTTAAAGCTAAATATCAAAAATGGAAATGGGAGAAATTATAAAAATTCATGAAAGACAATTCACTACTAAATAGGAATTAAATCAAGATGAAAAACTAAAACTCGTTAGACTTGAATGAAAATATAAACACAGCATATTCAAACCTAGGGAACACGCTGAAGCTGGTTCTAAGAGGCAAGTTCATAGCACTAAGTTTGTGGGATATTTGTATGCTATGAAGATGTATTGCTGTGATTAGTAAACTACAAAGCTGAACAGCCAATAACTAAGCAGGAAAGATAGGCAGGACTTCTGGGAAGAAAGAAAATGCTGGAAAGAAGAAAGGCAGAATAGCAGCCAGACTCAGAGAAAGCAGGATGGACAATACAGAGTAAAGGCAACCCAGCTGTGTATAATAATACATACGTATTACTTTAACTTACAAGAACTAGTTAGGAACTACACTAAAGCTGAGCTTTCATAATTAATAAGTCTCTGTGTTGCTGCTTGTAGGCTGGCAGTCGGGACGAGAAAGTACAGTGCTTTCATGAAAAAGCTGGAAATGGAGTTATTTGTCACTTAACAATGACATGCTCTGAGACATGTGCCATTAGTTGTTCCTATTACAGCGTGAACATCATGTACTGTCATACACTGTGATGTCTCTAATGTCACTGGGAAATGTCTTATTATAGGACCACCATTGTATGTGTGGTTATTTGTTAGTCAAAACCATGCCTATACTGTTTTCAATTTTTCCCAGTCAGTGTATGATGAGAAACTTCCAGTTTACGGGGAATGGAAGATTTGCCTTTGACACCAGAATTCGGTGCTAAACTAAGACTATCCCAGGAAAACTGAGATCACAAGTCATCCTAATGCATCTCTGGGTATGGTGGTTTGTATTAGAATGGTCCCCAGGGGTCCACATAACAAACGCTTAGTCACCAGTGAGTGGAACTGTTTGAGAAGGGTTAGGAGTTGTAGTCTTGTTGGAAGAAGTGTGTCACTACGGTTGGGCTTGGAAGTTTCAAAAGCCCAGGCCACCGCAGTGCCCCCTCACCTCTTACCGCCACGCCAATCCCTCGCTGCTCTCAATGAGGATTTAAAGTCAGACACCATGCCTGTCTCCTTCCTGCCATGATGATCATGGACTAACCCTCTAGAAATGTAATCAGCCCTTGTAGCGGTTTGAAAGAAAATGGCCACCAAAGGGAGTGGCACTATTGAGAGGTGTGGCCTTTTTTGAGGAAGTGCATCACTGTGGGGGTGGGCTTTGAGGTCTCTTTTGCTCAAGCTTCCCTTGGTGTGACTTTCAGCTGACTTCCTGTTGCCTGCAAAATGTAGGACTCTCAGCTACACCAGCACTACGTCTGCCGGCATGCCGCCATGCTCCCCACCATGATGATAATGGACTGAACCTCTGAAAATGTAAGGGATCCACCAAAACTAAATGTTTTCTTTATAACAGTTACCATGGTCATGGTGTCTCTTCACAGGAATGGAAGCCTTGACTAAGATAGTTCCACAGTTAAATGATTGCTTTTATAAGAATTATGTTGGTCATGGCGTCTTTTCAGAGCAATAGACAGAAGTTGATACCACAGACTAGGGTGTTGCTGTGACAGGCCTGGCCATGCCGTTAGTTGGAAAATTATTAAAGACTTTAGAACATTGGACTAGAACAGTGGTTGAAGGATTTCAGTGGTGTTTAATGGGCCATTCTAATAGGAGCATGGAAGACAGTAGTGCTGATGGTAATGTGGACTGTGGGGGCCTACCTTGAGGTTTCAAAGGGGAAAAACATTATTGGCTGGCCTAAAGAAAATTCTGACAATATTTGGCAAAGAGTGCAGCTGCTTTTTGCCCTTGTTCTAAGAATCTGCCTGAGACTGAATAGGAGAGTTTTTAATTAATGTCATCAGCAAAGGAGATGTCAAGACAGCCTAGTAGTGACTGTGTCATGTGGTCATTGGGATGCTGCAGCTATTAACTACGAAACACAAACTCGAGATTCAGCACCCACGTGGAGTTTATTGAGAGAGGGGAGAGAAGGGGGGTAGCTGGTGGCCAACTGAAAGTGTGGTGAAAGAGAGAACGGGGTGTGAGGGCTTGCTTTAAAAGGGGGGCTTGTGCATGCGTAACTGAGTCCCCTGCGCAGCCAGGTAAAGCTTGAACAGCCAGGTGAAGCCTGACATAGCGTTGACATGGCCATGAGCATCCCCGCCCATTGTCGGGGTCGGGGTCAGCAGACTGCTTGTTCCTAACATCATAGACATCTACAGTGAAAAGGAGCAAGTAATATAAGGAGAAACACAGATGTACAGTTTGAGGAGAAAAAGGAACACCAGGAAATGGAATGTGGTGGCCACAAGTCCTGTGCTCAAAGAGATAAAACATTTAAAGAACAGTCTGATGCTAAATGGAATAAGTGACTGTGACCTCAGGGCGAGACCTCACCCGGGCAAGTTTCCAACTTGTGAAAATGAATTGAAGGAAAACTTGATCTGCAAAAGAGACCATCAACAACAGAGAGGCCGTAAAAGTGAAACCTGGAGTCCATCGGAGACCCGGATGTGTCACTGCCAGAGATGCCGTTGAGATATCTGCCAAGGAGAAGTACAAACAGGGTGTTGAAGCCCAAGAGAGAGAAGTGTGCTACAGTCAGCAAAGCTGAAGCCCATGGACATCAGACATAGCACTGCAGAATCCGGAGTTCTCCCTAATGGGTTTCATTCTTGCTTTGGTCCACTATTTCATCGCTGTGCTCCTTTCCTCCCTTTTGGAATGGTAACGTGTCTCTGGAAGTATGCGATCTGCTTTCTGAATTTGATTTTACAGAAGTAACAGTTAAGAGAGCGCCATGAGTCTCAGAAGAGACTGTAGAATTTAAACAGGATTGATCCTGTTATAGACTAGGGGGGCTTTTGAAGTTGGACTAAATGCCAGGAGCTTACAGGGGCCAGGGAGTAGAATGCGGTGTCTTGAAAGAGAATGGCCCAGTGTAGGTTCATGTGTTTGAAAGTTTGGTCCCCACGTGGCTGGAGATAACGGGACCAGCACTAAGGAAGTAGCTGTGAGAAGGAGGTGGGGGTAAGACTCCAGAGAAAACAGTATCCAGTAGCCTTCTCATTGCTCACAGCTTCACTGAGCTTCATCCACACACTGTGACTGGCATGTACGTCCATCATCCACACACTGTGATAGGCATGTACATCCAAGTCAAGAGACCCTTGGGTAGACTAAATTCAGTCTTAAAACATATTTTATCTTTCAATTTTGGACTGAAAATTCCAATTCAGGTTATAGACTTAGTCAGTGACTGACTCTTTTCCTGTGATCGTTTTATATATGTGTGTGTGTGTGTGTGTGTGTGTGTGTGTGTGTGTGTGTGTGTGTATTAGACAGAAAAACATTTTGAGTCTAATACAAAAGTATTTTCCTCTTTGGACATAGTCAAAAAAGACCAATGAACACAAGGTCTCAGCAACTCTTCTCTTTTCTAGACTAACAAAATTGTTTTGGATTTTAGAAGAAGCACGTTACAAAGACAATCCTTCCTTTCATCCGCAAAGACATTTGTCTACACTAGGAGAGTATCACTATAGATGCAAGATCTCTGATTCATGCCTTTTCAAAAGCACTTTGTTGAATTTTAAGAAGTACACAGTGGGAGTTTCCTATTATTGTATTTCATAAAATTTACATGAAATACAAATTTAGTTATAGACTTCTTTCTGGATGAATTAAGGTTAGATTTAATACCGATTTCAGTATTCACAGATGTCTGGTGGTTCAAGAAACACAAGGATGAGCCTATAAAAAGGACCATGCTTTATGTGATATCTACTTATTCTTAAATGCTCATAACCACAATATATTTCTTTTTTGTTTCTTCTGGGCAGCATTCAAAAACTGACAGGCTACTGAAATTGCTTAAGATGGTTCAGCACTGTTTAAAAATTTTGATTATTTTTTTTTTTTACCTCCATGGTTGAGGGAAGAAACTACCACCTGAAGCACACAGGGCAGAGCCTTCACAGAAGGAAGAAAGTAGACAGCACAGCGTGGTGCTACCATGAAAGTTACAGCATGGGGACAGAAAATCACGTACACGGCCTGTTTCGTTTTCCATCGAATTTTACTTCTTTTTTTTTTTTTTCTTCAGGCAAGATGTCTTTGTTAAGGTTCTACCGCTGTGAAGAAACTCCAGGAGCATAGCAACTCTTAGGGCTGCCTTACAATTCAGAGGTTTCGTCCATCGCTACTGTGGCAGGAAACAGGCAGACATGGTTCTGGAGAGCTGAGAGCTCTCAACCACATTGGCAGGCAGCAGGAAGAAAAAGTGACAAATGGCCTGGCTTTAGCTTCTGAAATCCCAAAACCCACACCCCAGAGATAGACATCATCCACAAGGTCACACCTACTCCAACAAGGTCATGCCTCCAATACCGCCACCCCCTATGGGTCCGTGGATGTCATTTTCATTCAAAGCAGTCCTGGAACTTGCTATGTAAGCCAGACTGACCTCAAACTGACAGCGATGCTCTTGCTTCTGCCCCTAAAAGCTAGGATTAATGGCATGTGCCCCCATGTCCTGCTCAAAGTTGTCTACGTTAAGACCTGATGATCAGTTATTAAAAGCACAAGCGCTCTTTAGGAGGACCCGAGTTCAGTTCCCCGCCCCCAATGGGAAGGCTCACAACAGCCTATATATAAATCCTGCTCTAGGGTGTCTGACACCTTCCGCTGGCCTCCAGAAAAATTATATACAGACATAGGCATATACACATAATTTTTAAAAAAAAAATTAAAAGCAAAGGGCAAGATGATAGTGATTCTTTTCTGGATATAAACATAGTAAATTCATAAACAGAAGGAACAGGTCGAATATGTGAAACCAGAGACTCTGATGCCGCCTATTGTCAGCAAAGGGATTCTAAAGATGCCTCAGCATCCTAAGATCCACCCCTCATCTTCCCAGCCCGGAACCTCACAGCTGAACTGTCCTAGAAAAAGGCGGCCTTCAACTGTGACAGGTAAGCAAAGACAGGCTCACCCTACCCTTGACAGCCTGGAACAGAAAAATCTCGAGTTCAAGACTGGGCTGGACACAGCAAGCAAAAGAACTTACCCAAGGAGGAAGGCAGCTTCTAGGCCACCTTCACCCCAGGGGCAACAGGAGCATAGACCTCCCCCACCCCCACCCCCCACCCTTTGTAATTTTCACACAGTTAGGAGTGAAATTTGAGAGTTTTAAGTTATTTTTCCCTACCTAATATGTCCAAAGCCCGGAAACATAACAGACCTTTAGAACTCACGAAACTTAGGACTGTAGAAACCGAAAGCATAGCGACTCGCCCGCAGAAGGCACTGCATTCTACGTTAGCTTAGCGCCGCCAAGTGGACTCCATGGGAAATTGCTCTTGGGGGTGTTTTTTGTCTTTACCTTATAGACATTTTGTCTCCGCTCCCCCCACCTTCCTTCCCGCCCCCCAATCAACTGCCTAGAGGCATACACTGAAAATGGAGTAAATTCGGGGGAATCTTGACTTTTATTTCACATTCCATGTGGTAATAACAAAAGAAATTGGCTCACATTTTCTCCAAAATTTGATGGAGCAGATTGTCATTGTCAACAAATTATATTAAAAAGCCCCGTCTCCAATATGTGTGATGAAAACATGAGGGTGGAAATTCAGCGGTGCCCTGGTCGGTACTATTGTAAATACTAAGCTACTGAGTGCACGGAGAACTTTATGAAATATTCCTTGAGATTATGAAATTATTATTTGTCCCCCAAAAGACTGATTGAATGTCATATTCTTTTTGGAGGTAAGTAAGTAGATGATTATAAAACACTGATAACGCTAATACCTGCTTTCCGAAACACAATATTCTCAGGACTTAAAAAGACACCGACCCCGTTCTCTTCGTGTACAATGTAATGTCTATCTGAGAGTGCTAATGCAAATAAAATGTTTTAGGGTTATGTAAGCCAGATCCCACGGCATTTGTCCTCTGTCTGCACCTTGTGAAATTCTGCACATATTGTGAGAGCTTCCTTCTGGTCATCCAGAGAATCTTGAGGTTCATCTACAGTGGGGAAAATATAGGCTGTGTGGGCTTGCTTTGTTGCTCTGCAATATTCCCTTGCAGGAGTTACTATTTAATCTGTTGTGTATTGATGCTTAGTTTCTGTCAATGTGAATGCATTTTGAATAATGCTGCTAAGAACATCTTCAGACACATGACATTGTGCTACTTAGCACAAATATTTTAAGTAGGAATAAACTAGTAGGAAACTGCCCAGGGATACATGTTCTCAATTTTTCCAGCTAATGCTAGTGGAGTATAAATTCACACTTCCTACCTGTGAGGCCATTCCCTGCCCAGCAATGGTATTTTTGGCTTTCTTCTTTATTTTTTTTAACAATACAACATATTTATTTTAAAATATTAATAGGAAAAATATTGCTGTACATTCTCAATAAAAAATAATATTGGATAATAGAAGACTCAATTGGAAATATATCCAATACATTCAAGATACTTTTTATGTCATATGGTTGATTTAAAATGGACAATATCTCAATAATAGACTGCTTTCTTTCCAAAAAAAAAATCAGACCATATGCAAACACTCTGTTAGTACTGATGTTTCATTTTTATTTCCATTTGCATTTCAGATATCAGTTGTGCGGGTCTAAATAGGAATGGCCCCCATGGGCTCAAATATTTGAATGTTTAGTCCTTAGGAAGTGGTACTACATGAGAGATACCAGGAGGTGTGGTCTTGTCGGAGGAAGTCTGTCACCGGAGGTGGGTTTGGGGGTTTCAGAAGCCAAAGCCAGGCCCAGTGGCTCTCTCCTTGTCTGCTGGCCCTCAGCTTACTAACACCATAATTCCTTCACTGCTATTAGAGCCTAGTTCCTCAGGATTCCAGCTTGCACTGAAAACCAGATGACACACCCAACCTTATGGGCTGAGCAACCCAGATGCTTGGAGTTTCCATTCACAGGCAGCCATTGTTGGGTTAGCTGACCTGAGCCTGTAAGTCATTCTAATAGCCCCCCTTTCTGCGTATATAAAGAGATTCTTTCTATAAATTTTGTTACTCTAGAGAACTCTGACTGGTACTAGTCATGTTTGAAGACCCAATTTTTGTTTTCTGTTTGGTTTCCATTTTGGTTTTCATTATTTATTATTTATTAATAACATTATTTATTGCAAAGCAAGCACCACCAAGTGGAGAGCAGACAATGGCCAAGAGACCAGTGCCTAGACTACACACCAGTCGGGCTTTATGTATGTCTGTAACTCCCAGCATTCCTTCGAGGCCTTTGTTCTGTTCCTGGTGGTGGATCTCTCTGGACTGGATCTCTCGGGCTTCCAGGAGGAGACTCAGTGATGTGTTGGGGAATGATGTGTTTTTATTCTTTACAAGAAGGCCTTCCCTTTTTCATGAAGTTCAGGATGCCATAGAGCCCATTTCAATTAGTTACTTCAGGCTGTCCAGAGGGTCACGTTAGCCCAAGAGAAGTCGCTCTCTTTCTTTTCTTTTCTTTTCTTTCTTTTTTCCAATTTTTGTTTTTAAAAGAAATTACTTTCAGCTGGGCAGTGGTAGTGCATGCCTTTAATCCAGCACTGGGGAGGCAGAGGCAGGTGGATCTCTGTGTGTTCGAGAACAGCCTGATCTACAAGACCTAGTTCCAGGACAGCCCCCAAAGCCAAAGCCATAGAGAAACCCTATCTCAAAAAAACCAAAAGAAAGAAAGAATGAAAGAAAGAAAGAAAGGAAGGAAGAAAGAAAGGAAGGAAGGAAGAAAGAAAGAAAAAAAGAAAGAAAGAAAGAAAGAAAGAAAGAAAGAAAGAAAGAAAGAAAGAAAGAGAAAGACAGGCAGAAAGAAACTACTTTCAGACAGGCTGTGTATCCCATAAAGATCTCAGGAGATATTGCTACAGTCTGAACAAACGTTTTGTCATCTGCAGATGCTTGCTACAGGTATCTCCCACTCCCTGCCTTGCCTTTCTATGCTCTAGGTGTTTTGATGAACGCAACTTCCTAATTTCATTGAAGCCAAATCTGTGACTCTGCTTTAGGACTGGTAGTCCATTGCTGTGAAGAGACACCATGACCACAGCAACTTTTATAAAGGAAAACGTCTACAGTTCCTGAGGTTTAGTCCATTGTCATCATGAAACATGCAGGCAGACATGGTGCTAAAAAAAGGATCTGAGAGTCCCACATCTTGATGTTCAGGCAACAGAAAGTGAACTGAGACACTGGGTGTGACTTGGACATATATGAAACCTCAAGGTCCACTCCTACAGTGATGTACTTCCTCCAACAAGGTCATACCTACTCCAACAAAGTCACACCTTCTAATAGTGCCACTCCCTTTGAGCCTACGGAACCCATTTTCATTCAGATTACCACACTCATCAACACAATGATGTCATCTAAGCTTTATACTCATAATTACTAATTTTTTCTTTCAATTAAATGATAGTAACCCACCTGGAATTCATGTGACTGATGGTATGAGGTCCTTTGCCCACCATCAGTTTGAAAACAAGGATCCTTTTCCCAGTTGTTCGGTATCTTTGCTTTTATATAGACCCTTAAGATTAGGTGAGATTTTCTTTCAAAATCTCTGTCTTGTTTCATCTGTGGCTATACACTGTCTTTATCATGTGGTCATAAGAGTGAGTCTTGACATAGTCATCTATCTTGGTTTTATGAAGGATCTCTGATGATCTGGTAGTGTTTCATACTTTCAAACCAAGATTATAATCAGTATGTGCAATTCCCTTTAAAAAGAAAAATATTTCCCTAGTGCCAGATTTCTCTTTAAACCTATAATGGCTCCCTCTATTACAGTATCTCTTTTCTTGCTCTCCTCTATTCTTGCTCTCTCTCTCTATTCTTGACTCAATTTTCCTGCTCCCTCATGCCCACCTCTTCTCTCCTCTTTCTCCTAACTCCCTCTCCCTTCCCCCTATGCTCCCAATTGCTTGGGAGATCTTGTCCCTTTCCCTTTCTCCAGGAGACCATGTATGTCACTCTAAGGGTCTTCCTTGCTACCTAGCTTCTCTGGTGGTGTGGATTGTAGGTTGGTAATCCTTTGCTCTATGTCTAAAAACCATATATGAGTGAGTACATACCGTGTTTGTCTTTTTGTGACTGGGTTACATCACTCAGGATGTTTTCTTCTAGTTCCATCCATTTGCCTGCAAATTTCAAGATTCCATTGTTTTTTTTTTCCCACTGAGTAGTATTCCACTGTGCAAATGTACCACATTTTCTCCATCCATCCATTCTTCAGTTGAGAGGCATTACAGTTGCTTCCAGGAGCAAAGGGGTCAAGACCAGGCTGGAGAAACCCACAGAGACAGATGACCTGAACAAGGGGGAGCTCATGGACTCCAGTCTGATAGCTGGGAAACCAGCAGAGGACCAAACCAGATTCCCTGAATGTGGGTGTTAGTTGGGAGGACTGGGCAGTCTATGGGGCCCTCGTAATGTATCAGTATTTATCCCTAGTATACGAATGGACTTTGGGAGCCCATTTCACACAGAGCGATACTCCCTCTGTCTAGACACATGAGAGAGGGCTTAGGCTCTGCCCCAAATGATATGACAGACTTGAAGACTCCCCATCAAAGGCCTTACCCTATCTGGGGAGCAGAAAGGGGTTAGGATGGGGGTTGGTGAGGTGAACAGGGGAGAACAGGAGGGTTTGGGAACTGGGATTGATATGTAAAACAAGTTTGTTTCAAATTTAAATTAAAAATTATCAAAAAATAAAGAAAAAATAGTACATAGACTTGATTACACTGAAACTGTAGGCCAACTTAGACAGAACAGAATTACTTCCTTTACAGTAGAGCATTCCCATCCCTGATCCTGGTGTATTTCTCCACTTAATTATGTTTAATATCCCTGCTACAACATCTCTGTTCCAGCTCAACACACTTTTTGTTCTCTTTAAGATCTTGACTTTTTCTTTAACCTTATGATAAATGGCAACTTCTATTATGTTTTTAATTTTCTTACTGATTGTAGAGGATATACAGAAGTATGATTGATTTCTATGCATGAATAGTCTAGCTAACTATTATGTACATTAATTCTAATAATTTCCCCAGGAATAATTAATTTAGTAACTTATCTTTATTTTAATGTATGCTATCATGTTATTTCCAGATGATGACTGATTTATGTCTTTCTGTCCATCTTTTTTTTTTTTCATATCTTGTCCATTGTAATGCTATAGCTTAACTCTAGAATTTTCTGCAAAAGTCGATGTGTTAAAGGCTATCGCCCCTTCTCAGCACTATTGGCAGGAATAAATTTTCAAAGCAGAGCCTAGAGGGAGGTACTCAACTCTTCCAGGGCTTGTCCTAGCAAGGTGGTGGGAGCCCACCCTTCCCTGGAGACTTTGTTCTGATGAGTAGCCTCAAAGAGTTCCAAGGTGACATGTCAATTAGTCATTGACTAGAATTTCCAAAACTCTGAGAGTAAACATTTTAATTGACACTCTCAGGCATCCATACCACAAACAGAAATCTGACAAACTTGTAAAATAAGCCAGCTAGACCCTTCAATGTGCAGTCTTCTATGTGTCTCATGAACAGAAGCCAAGTTCCCTTACTTCCACATTTATTAGAGAATTTTCTAAAAGTTTTTCCATTAAAGATGGTGCCTGCTTGGTTGAATTTTGAGACCACTGTCAGATTAAGGCAGTTCTTCCTAAATGTTTCTTAGGAGTGTTTTTTAAATTAGTGTGACATGGTGAATAACATTAACTGTCCCTTTGACATCTACAATGCTGTTTAAGCATCTTTGGTCTTTCTTTTGCTAATATAATTTTCAAAATGATAGGCATTCTAATGTAAAACCAACTTTACATTCCCAAAAGAAACCCTACTTGTTTAGATTTTATTTTCTTTGATTACATGAAATACACATTGTGCTAACTGAACTTACGTCAATTTGACACACAAACTAGAGTTATCTGAAAAAAAGAGAACTTTGATTGAGAAAAATGCCTCCATAAGATCCAGCTCTGAGGCATTTTCTTAGTGACTGATGGGGGTAGGGCCCAGCCCATTGTGGGTGGTTCCATCCCTGAGCACTGTAAGTCCTGAGTTCTATAAGAAAGGAGGCTGAGCAAGCCATGGGGAACACCCCTCTGGGGCATCAGCTCCTGCCTCCAGGTTCCTGCCCTGTTTGAATTCCTGTCCTCACTTCCTTCAGTGATGGACAGTACCAAGGAAGTATAAGCTGAACAAACCCTTTCCTCCCAACTTGCTTTTGGGTCATAGAGTTTCGTCACAACAGAAACCCCAACTAGAGCAAGTTGGTACCAGCATGTGACAATCCTGACCATACTTTTGGAAGGACTATGAAAAGACTTTGAAACTTTGGGCAAAAGTAAATAAATTGGGGGGGGGGACCCACTGAGTGTTAAGGGTCCTGTGGGATGTTCTGGGAACTTGAAAGGAAAAACTGTTGAGAGCAGAACAGAGGATGGAGGCCAGGCTTGTGTAGTTCCAGGGGGGATGTTCAAAGACTCTCATCAAGGCATTTGCTACTTTGGTTTAAGATTCTGTGGTTCTGGTTAGCTGGGGCTAAAGAATCAGATATGATTAACAAAACACCAAAACTACCAAAGTGAAACCTTTACTTTGCTGGCATGCTTGACGCTGGTCTACTGGAGCTGATAACTTAGCAGTGATTAAGAACCTGCCAGCTGTTGAAACGAATCTTCTCGGAAGTTATTTCTTTTCTTTTTTTTTTTTTTTTTTAACTTTTTATTGATTCTCTGTGGTTTTCACATCATACATCCCAATCCCACTTGTCTCCCCCTCCCCTGGGTTCCACCCATGTGACCTCCCCCCACAAAACAGAACAAAACTTAAAAGTAAGACCAAAAAACAACAAAACAAAAGCAAACAAGCAAAACTCTTAGTGTGGAAGCTGCAGGGAAGCAAAGCGAATCACATGGTGTACCCTTTGGTCCATGTATCTTTATTTGTAAGTGTTCATTGAGAAGAGCCATTGGTCTGGTTCAAGGCCTCTGCTATACTATCCATGCTGGGCCCTCTCTAGGGCTCCTCTTAGATATCCTGTCGCTGCCCTATGTCGTGGAGATCCTGCAGCTTTGCAGATCTGTCCCTTTCATGTGCTCCATCATTTATAGATGTTGGGGTAGGCTAACTCTGAACCTGGTTCTGGGCTGGGTGGCAGCTGGGTTGGTCAGCCTGCCAGCTTTCCCTCATCATCACCACCTGGACGAGCTCTCCAGCACTGCCCTGGCTAGCTCACCCAGTGTAGCACAAACAGGGAGCAGCACCAGTTCTGCTCCCATGCCCCCAGGTCTGGCTCACCCATACTTACACCACCATGACCAGCTCTACTGT
Organism: Cricetiscus sungorus; assembly: GCA_030556225.1. Lineage (NCBI taxonomy): Eukaryota > Metazoa > Chordata > Mammalia > Rodentia > Cricetidae > Cricetiscus > Cricetiscus sungorus. The sequence continues at coordinate 14,106,538 of JANBXA010000114.1, forward strand.
CATGTGAAGGTGAGATGCTGGGCTCACTCCCAATTGCTGCCATTGGTGAGGGGCAGGGCCAGTTCATGCTCCTGAATCCAGCTCTCCCATGCATTGCAGAAGGGACAGAACAGGGAGGAGAAGGCATATTTCCCTCACCCATGGGGTGGGGGCAACTCCCCTGCTCTCATGCCCACTAGACTGGCTCATCTGCACCCCTTCCTAGAGGGTCAACTCTAGTGTGCTGCCCACGTGAGGTATAGGGCCTACTCTCCTATCAGCTGCAGCTGTTGAGGGGCGGGGCCAGCTCTCCGCCGGCCCCAGGTGGCAAGACGTGAGGAGGAAGCATCTTTGCCTCACCCGAGCCACCATATGGCAGATGGGGGAAGGGCAGGGTCAGCTCCTCTCATGCGCTCTGGGCAGGTTCACCTGTGCTCTTGCCATCAGGGTCAGCTCTGCTGTGTCGCCCGGGAAAGGTGTAGGGCCTGCTCTCCCGAGTGCTGTGAGGACCAGTGACAATTCTCCCACTCCCATGACCTCAGAGCCAGCTCTCCCTCCCACCACAGGCAGTGAGGGGCAGGAGAAGAGAGAAGTCCATGTCTCCCTCACCCGCGAGTGAGCCCAGATCTGCCATGAGTGTTCTTGGGGCCAGATCACCCATGCCCCCATCGACTGGGTCATACCAGGTTGCCTGGTGAAATTTTCCTGAGTGCTGCAGTTACTGAGGGGTAGGGCCTGCTCTCCCCTGCAGTAGCCAGAAAGGGGCGGGTCAACCCTATCCAGCCCTATCCTCACTGCTTCCAATGGCAACGGGAGCCATGGACATCAGCAGAGACCGTGGCTGTGGCAAGGCCATGGGCCCAGATATGGCCCTTAGCAGCAGCCGTGTGGGTGTGCAAGGGCCATGTTGCAGCCGGGTCCATGCTAACCTGAGTGACTTGCACTGCCAACTAGGGCCACAGTGACAGCGGGGCCAGTCTGACATCAAGTATCATGCCTGGGTCCACGGTCCAATGGCAGCTAGGGTCTATGTTGAAATCCATGGCCCATATTGCCACCAAGAGCCATGTTAGTGTCCAAGGGCCGAGTCTGTGCTGGAGCTTCACAGATCCGAGTGGCCCACATTACCACCCAGGCCATAAGAGTTGGCACACAGAAGCTGGGTTCCAGAGGCAGCCAAAGCTGTACCTCAAGCTGACAGCCCAACTTAGTGGTATGAGAGTCATCCAGGTGTGCTGGGTTTGAAAGCATGAACTGGTCATGGAGAGCAGCTGAGGCTTAGTACTGTAAGATGCAAGGAGAGGCCATTGGTGAAGACACAGCCTTAGTAGCAGTTGAAGATCCACGACTGAAGGGGGTCATGAAGAAAAGTTGATGCTTGGCCATGAAGAAAACTTAGCGGAGGCTTGTGGTGGCTATTCTTGGTTGTCAACTTGACTACATATGGAATAAACTCTAATTCAGAAATGGAGGACACACCTGTGATCCGATCTTAAGGCAAGAAGGCAACACATCTTTCATCTGGATCTTAAGGCTGGATCATACACTCCTTTAATGCAGACCTTGAGGCTGGAAGGCTACACCTTTAATCTGGGCTAAACCATGTACCGGAAACCTATAGAAGGGAATGGAGAAGGAAGGTTCCTTCTTTGGTTGCTTGCCTAAGCCTTGTCAGCATGCCCATTCCTCACTGGTATTAGAGTCTACTCTGGGATTCCAGCATATACACAAGAGCAGCTGAGACACCCAGCCTCATGAGACTGAGCAACTACTTGATTCTTGGACTTTTTTCACAGCTAGCCATTGTTGAACTGCAGCCTGTAAGTCATTCCAATAAATTCATATATAAATATATATATATATAATGTATGAGTATATGTTCATAACACACATATATGCACGTGTGTGTGTGTGTATGTGTGTGTGTGTGTGTGTGTGTGTGTGTGTGAGAGAGAGAGAGAGAGAGAGAGAGAGAGAGAGAGGATGAGAGAGAGAGAGAGAGAGAGAGAGAGAGAGAGAGAGAGAGAGAGAGAGGTTTATTATGTAAGTTCTATGACTCCAGAGAACCCTGACTAACATAGGCTATTGGTGAAATGCAATCCAGTTGCAACAGAGGACCCCAGCAGCTTTGGAGATGCCAGAGCCTTGAAATGCTCACCCAGGACAGCAACTGCAGTAGCATAGAGCCAAACAGACCAGAAGACAAGCTATGTGTACTGCAGAGGGCAGAGCAGATGAAGTGACCCAGGTCCCTTGGAGGGATCCCAGACAACAGACGATGTGTTGTTTACACGCTTGGTGATTGGTTTTGCTTTGGTTTGATTATGACCGTGCCTTGGTTCTTCCTCTTGAAGTAAGAACTTATTTAATTTTGGTTTTTATGGGAGCCTACACCTGAGAGACTTGGAAATTTAAAGGAGAGTTTATGTTTTAGGTGAGATTGGATATTTTAAAGAGACTGAAATTTTAACATGTTTGAAATTGTAAAGACTGTGGGACTTTTAAAGTTATTTATGTTTTTAGTGTGAGATCTTCCAGATGAATAAGAAAAGGTGTGGCTTAATAGTGATGTTGTTTGGGTGTTAAGTTGACAAGGGGGCTAAAGTTGGCTTTCCTGAAAGTAGAAATGAAATTTAAATTTAAAGAACAAACTGACAAAATGGTGTAGACTTATAATCCCAGCACTCAAGAGGCTGAAGCAGGAGGCTGGCAAACTTGATGTCAGGCTGAGACAGACATCAAGACCCTGACTTACAAGAAATAAATAGATTTGGACAACACAGAATAAATGAGCCTGGGTTCCTTTGGCATTGTGGCTCCAGCATTGTATATTAGCAATAGATAATTTAGTAAGCCAAATTCTTTTGCCACAACAGTTATCCTGTTAGAACTTTCTTGCAGCCATTTTGCATAAAACTGTCTGACAGTAATACTGACTAAACAGGTAGCTATGTGGCCTCTTATGATATCAATATTTACGTTGGTAATAACATGGAAACTGTGTAGGAATAATGTTAACTTTTTAAAGGCTAGAGAAGGGGACTGGAGAGAGGGCTCAGTGGTTAAGAGAACACACTATACTTGCAGAGGACTGAGTTCAGTTCCCAGAACTCATGTTGTGAGGTTCGCAATGGCCTACACCACCAGCTCTTTGGCAACCAGCACCCTCTTCTGGTTTCTGCAGGCACTGCACTCACATGTGCATATACCTATACACAGATACACATAAATACACATAATTACAGAAAAATAAATCTTACAAACATAAAAAGCCAGAGAATGTTTGGATGCTATGATCACAAGCTTCCTGCTCTAATGTGTGGATGTAGATTGGGCACAGATGGTAGGTTATACCTAAGGAAGTTTCTCCTACTACTACAATCTATACATAGCTTCTCCCTCCTGTACCTGTATTGGTAGGAACCATCTCATCTTTTCTCTATGAATTCCTTGCTGCATAACAATTTTTTATTATTTTCATTCTACTGCTGTATGACAAAGCACTCTCATTCCACTTTCTAGTTCAACCCAATCCTGGGTTTCTGTGTGACTGCTAGTCGCCTGAGTAGTGGGTCTTATTTTAAAAACAAAAGTGCCAATGCTACATTTTTAAGTACTTCCCTTTTTTCTAGTACTTGTGTAATATAAGTTCTTGCTTTTGCCTTTAATTATTTTTAGCTGCTTTTTATACAGAGTGAGATGAATGGGCCAACGTGTTTATCTTTTCCATATGGAGCCCAAGTTCCCCAGCATCATTTGTTGAAAGTCCTAGTCTTTCTCCAATACATAGGTTGGTGCCTTCATTGAATTTCAATTGTCTGAGGTATCGTAGATGGAATTCTAGTATCTCGGTCCTGTTCAGTGCTCTATGCACTTATCTTTATACCAGAATGTAAGAATAAAGTAAAAAGATAACCTACATAAAGTTGGAAAAATGCTTGATATATATGTATGTATGTATGTATATATGTATGTATATATATACATATATATGGCAAATGATTTATATACAAAGTATATGATGTATTTTAAAACTTTAAAAGCTTAACAGCAAACAAAAATAATTATCCAACTAAAAGTGGGTATATTGTGTACATAGCCATTGATCAAAAGAAGAAATTTAACCAGCAAAAAATTATAAGAAAAATGTTCACCATCTGTCATGGAGGAATCTGATTGAAAATTACATTAAGAAGTGCTGAGTGTATTGGATGAGGCACACCTTTAGGTTATCTGTAATAATATTTTTAGAGAGGATTAGGAGAAAAATGTGTAAGACACTCCCTGAATGTGATGGCACCATCCCATTAACTGGGATCCTAAATATTCGGTTTATTATTCAAATAAAAAAAAAATTGAAGACATGTTAAGCATGAGCATTCATCTTTAAGCTATAATATGGCAAATCATACGCTTCTAGCATTGTGTATTTTTGGCCATGGTAAACTATGAGCACAAATAAACTCTTCTTTAAACATTATTTTTGTCTGAAGTTTTGTCACAGTGATAATAAAAGTAACATATGCCCAAAATTGGTAGCAAGAGTGGGGTTGCAGCTATGAGAAACTTGGCCATGTGTTCCGTAGGCCGTTGAAGTGGATCCCGGGATAAATATGGAAAACGCATTCACACATCCTTCTGCTCCATTACTGCTTGTGCCACCAAAAGACAAAACTCAAGGAACAAATGTGGTCTGAAACTGGATCTCCCTTCATTTTAATTCTAAACCCAACCTGAACAAGCTGGCCTTCTGAAATTCCAGGGAGATGAGTGACAGTTGTCTGTATCAGAGCATGCATTAGGTCTGTGAGCAGGATGTAGGGACACCAAAATTTCTTTGAATTGTCTTTCAATTCAATGTAAACATGAATATTAACATGTGTTCTCTTTGCCTTCTAAACCCTATTTAGTTCAAAGAAAAGGAAGCCTGGGCTGAAAAGATGGTTCAGCAATTAAAAGTACATGCTGATCTTCAAGAAAATTTAAGTTTTTTTTCTCAGACCTCACATCAAAAAACTCACAACCACTTTTAATTACAACCTTGAGGAATAGGATGTCTTCTTCCAGTCTCCTCAAGCACCACCCACACACAGTAGAAATGTGCAAATGGACATGTATGTACACACAAACATGCATATGTACACATACACAAAATAAAAATAACAAAAGGAAGAAGAAATTAAAGTACAGAAAATATTCTAATAACATAACTGACAGTACCTGGTGAGTTGTAATTTTAAAGGTACCAAATGAGGAAGCTAAAGTTTTGAATGAGTGCATACTTAACCAAACAAAAATACTTAACAAATAAAAAGCTATTTTGTTTTCTGATCTATATTTGTGACTTTTCTCAGGTAACCCAGCTAGTTTACTCTTTTAGCATTTGTATAAATAGTCTATTAAACAGTGTGGTTTCAGATATGCAGTAATTTGTCTGGTGGCTTATTCTTATGGGTATCATAAGCAGAACAATTTTTTTCCAATGGAAATCTTTGTATTAATAAATATATGACACAAATTTAATGAAACTTCTATTTTATTTTCAAAGTTCAGAGTCAAATATGAATGACTATTTCATGAGTTTGTATTTTCCATACTTAAGATAAAAAATAGTTTTAAATGCACAGAATATGTGAAAAAGAAACTAAGAGAAAATGTCAACTCACATATAAGAGTAAACATGGCAAAATAACAAGTACAAAAATTTATGTAATGTCTTATATTTTATCATGCATTGTGAAATAAAACTACTAAATTAATAAGAAGAGAAACTATACAAATAGATATTGAATGGTGCAGTTTTGTGTGAACAATGAGTCATTGGAGAAATCAGAAAACTAAAAAGTTCCTAGAACCAACTAAAATGACAGGACAATTTAGCAGAATTTCTGGAATAAAGCTAAGGTAGTTCTGGGAGGAGATTTTTAAATCATTGGCCCATAATTACTAATATATGTATTTCTACATGGTCTTATCTTACCAAG